>SJXQ01002947.1:572651-630236 GCA_006408695.1 Aepyceros melampus | reverse complement strand
GTGGTCATGTATGGATGTGAGAGTTGGACTGTGAAGAAGGCTGAGCGCAGAAGAATTGATGCTTTTGAACTGTGGTGTTGGAGAAGACTCTTGAGAGTCCCTTGGACTGCAAGGAGATCCAACCAGTCCATTCTGAAGGAGATCAACCCTGGGATTTCTTTGGAAGGAATGATGCTAAAACTGAAGCTCCAGTACTTTGGGCACCTTATGCGAAGAGCTGACTCATTGGAAAAGACCCTGATGCTGGGAGGGATTGGGGGCAGGAGGAGAAGGGGACGACCGAGGATGAGATGGCTGGATGGCATCACAGACTCAATGGACGTGAGTCTGAGTGAACTCTGGGAGTTGGTGATGGACAGGGAGGCCTGGCGTACTGCGATTCATGGGGTCGCAAAGAGTCGGACACGACTGCGCGACTGAACTGAACTGATGATTTCATTCTTCAAAACTATGCATCTCCTTTTTTCTCATGGAAAGTTTTATTGAGAAATCCTTTACGCATATGCAGAGGTGGAAAGAGGGAATGTTCAAAGACTCCGTATTGGTTTTGGAGCTGTGTGTCTAGCCGGGCACTGTGGGAACACGGTAAGCGGACTCTTGGGGTGAAGGGGTCTTCCCAACTCTCCCTAAATGGTGCCACGTGGGTGGTGTGCATTTCCCTAAAGCAGAACGAAACAGCAAAGGGGAATTTTCAATTTTGTTTCAAGGATGTAAGAAATTCGCTCACTTGACAAGGAAAGGGGGAGAAGTTAACCCTTTAAAGAAAGTCCCCGCGTAATTTACTAAAACAACTGCAACGACGAAACTCTCAGAAGTCTGTGTGAAAGGAATACCCGCTAGGGGGCTCGGTTTTCTTTCTGGTCCGGGGACCGCTGATGCCCTAGACTCCTTTCAGAGATGCGGAGCCAGGGGGTTGGGGAGAAATGATTCAGGAGGTGGAGGCCTTCTCCGCCGGAAGACCCTACTGTGGCCTCAAGGGACGCACTAGGAGGTCTTCCTGTGGCTGAGTAGGGAGGGATCACAGGAGCAGAGGATGGTCCCCACCCCACTCCCTGCCTCTGTGCAAAGGAAACGCACTTTCTGTCTCCCACCTGGGCTGCCGCCATGATTAATGAGCCCGTGGCTCGGTTTTCTTTCTGGTCCGGGGACCGCTGATGCCCTAGACTCCTTTCAGAGATGCGGAGCCAGGGGGTTGGGGAGAAATGATTCAGGAGGTGGAGGCCTTCTCCGCCGGAAGACCCTACTGTGGCCTCAAGGGACGCACTAGGAGGTCTTCCTGTGGCTGAGTAGGGAGGGATCACAGGAGCAGAGGATGGTCCCCACCCCACTCCCTGCCTCTGTGCAAAGGAAACGCACTTTCTGTCTCCCACCTGGGCTGCCGCCATGATTAATGAGCCCGCCGGCTTCGGGACTCCTTCCTGAGCAGGCCTGGAGCAGCCCCACAGGGACTGTGGTGGCGTGTCTCAGGCTCCCGTCTCTTCTTACTTCCCTTGTGATCATCTTCCGCGTGCACTGAGCTGCCTTCTTGTTGGGTTTGTTGCATTTTCTTTTTCTTTCCAGTTTATAAATCTCTTAACTAGGTAACCACCAGTCTGTAGAAGAAGCGTGACATCCTTAAACACGCGTCGGAGCCCCCGTGGATACAGCTAATTATTCTGATGGTGACAATAAAGTAACTTGTGATTTAAGCAGTGCATTTCCAAAAAGCTGAAAACACTGTGTATATAATCAGTCATTTACTCCCCGAATAATCCAGTAAGAAAGGGAGCATATTGTATTTCCTCCCTTTCTCCCTGTATCCTCTTTCCTTCTCTCTATACCTCACTCCTTCAGTCTGATAATTGTATCAGACTGAACCATATGAAGTCTGGCTTGGTAGGTCAAAAATGATAGAATATTTTTTGTGGTTCAACTTAATATATTCTAGTAAAGGTAATAAAAGCTACATTTTAAGTGGACTTAAATTTTTTATTGAATACTGTAGAATCAGGTTTTTAATTGGACATGGTTTCTTAAGATCTAAGACATTTTTAGCTTTAACTTAATGTTAAAGAAATCTTTTTGTCAGAAGGAAATTGATATATTTCTTTCTCTTCCTTTCCATCCTTCTTCACTTCTGGGAACCCAGCTCCTAGCGCCTCTAGCCTGAGCCAACGGCCTCAAAGATCTTGTAAGCCTGGGGACTGTCCATTAGTAACTGACTTACAGGTGCATGGAAACTTGCGTGACTTCGGCATGGCATGGAAGTTCAATGTATGGAAACATCCATCCGTTCCGTTCAGTCGCTCAGTCGTATCCGACTCTTTGCGACCCCATGAATCGCAGCACGCCAGGCCTCCCTGTCCATCACCAACTCCCAGAGTTCACTCAGACTCACGTCCATTGAGTCCATGATGCCATCCAGCCATCTCATCCTTGGTCGTCCCCTTCTCCTCCTGCCCCCAGTCCCTCCCAGCATCAGGGTCTCTTCCAATGAGTCAACTCTTCGCATGAGGTGGCCAAAGTACTGGAGCTTCAGTTTTAGCATCATTCCTTCCAAAGAAATCCCAGGGTTGATCTCCTTCAGAATGGACTGGTTGGATCTCCTTGCAGTCCAAGGGACTCTCAAGAGTCTTCTCCAACACCACAGTTCAAAAGCATCAATTCTTCGGCACTCAGTCTTCTTCACAGTCCAACTCTCACATCCATAAATGACCACTGCAAAAGCCATAGCCTTGACTAGAAAGACCTTAGTTGGCAAAGTAATGTCNATCATTCCTTCCAAAGAAATCCCAGGGTTGATCTCCTTCAGAATGGACTGGTTGGATCTCCTTGCAGTCCAAGGGACTCTCAAGAGTCTTCTCCAACACCACAGTATCAATTCTTCGGCGCTCAGCCTTCTTCACAGTCCAACTCTCACATCCATACATGACCACAGGAAAAACCACAGCCTTGACTAGATGGACCTTAGTCGGCAAAGTAATGTCTCTGCTTTTGAATATGCTATCTAGGTTGGTCATAACTTTTCTTCCAAGGAGTAAGTGTCTTTTAATTTCATGGCTGCAGTCACCATCTGCAGTGACGTTGGAGCCAAAAAAAATAAAGTCTGACTCTGTTTCTACTGTTTCCGCATCTATTTCCCATGAAGTGATGGGGCCAGATGCCATGATCTTCGTTTTCTGAATGTTGAGCTTTAAGCCAACTTTTTCACTCTCCTCTTTCACTTTCATCGAGAGGCTTTTTAGTTCCTCTTCACTTTCTGCCATAAGGGTGGTGTCATCTGCATATCATACTTTTTGTTTTTCACACTACATTAGCACAGAAACTCAGGAACTGACCGGAAATTTCAGTAGCTCTGGGCTCATCTTTCTCTATGTAACCATCTATTTCTCCCTTTCCTCATATCTTCACTGGATGTACTACTTCCCCTGTTGGACTGATGCTCCACAGCAGGCCTCCATTCAGCCACTCACATCTATCTTGGTTTGTTTGGCGTTCTTCCTTTCTGCCAGAAGGATCTGATTTGAAGATTTGCTATGATTTAACAAAGGGGGAAAGTGGAGACCACCCGATAGAATGTGGTGATGAATGCACAACAGAACTGCCAGAGGATGCAGGTACCAAAGTTAAGAGGGGCCTTGATTTGGGGGTACACTCTGTGTTTTTTAGAGATTCCTGTTGGCTTCATTCCTCATCTTTAGGAGCTTAAGGATACCTCAGATTGATTTATTAATATCTCAACTTTATTCACTTTTCAAGAGAAACTATGTGACATCTTTGTAATGGTTCAGCCAGAAATCTCAGCTCTTATGCTGCTCAAGTCTGTTCCAAATGGGAAAAAAAAAAATGGAATTTTGAAACTTATCTCTCAATATTGATTTCTTTTTTGTGCCTGCTGCATCTTGTGTACTCTTTAGCTTCTGGACTAGTGTTTGTAGAAAGGGTTTATTATAAATGATCATTATTTCCCTAGACAACTAAAAAGAGGTACGTTAGGGAATTAAATCAGCTGAACTTGTACACAGTGACACAGATACCTATACAGTGCTGGGATACTCACTCAGAAAGAAGGAGGCATACAAAGATGGGCTACCATCTGAGAGGTAACTCTGGGGCCCCAGCTGCTACCTAAGTTCTTAACTGGCTTCATACTTCCAATGTCCAGCCCCATAAAGCCCATAACTCTTTCCTTGGTTAACCTTCTCCAACCACCAATGTTTTCCTGTTACTCCACTGCTTAAAGACCTATCCTTAAAGACCACATCCTACCCTTCCCTTGTTATTAAAAATGGACAGCATTCAGCCTGGACTGGAATATAAACCATATTTTTCCATGTTAGCATAACCAGGTCAACTCTTCCACTTGTCCATCACAAATCTGAAGCACATGGAGCTCCCCATTTAAAATGAACATATACTTCAGGCACAGTTGAAAAACCAATCCTCATAGAGTTCCTGCCAAAAGTACTGTGGAAAATATTATTTAGTAGACATCATATAAGGCTTATACTCTCCATCCATTTTTGCAGTTCCTTTACTCACTCATAAATTAGGTTACCAAAAGCTAGTGCGTGTGCTTGTCTCTCTCAAGAAAGCTTTTCCAGAGGATCATGAATTCTACTTGCCTTCATTTGAGGATGCTGCAATACAGCATTCAAAAATGGACTGTGAATCCTGTGAAAGTACAAAGATGGCATTGCTGATTCCTCCACGTGTTATGTGGCAAGTGCACTGGACAACTCTCACTGGCACTTCTTTTTCTTTTGTATTAGGAGTGTTGCTGACTCCAGTTTGGCTCCCTCCCCCCCCACCTTTAAAAACTCTTTTATTCCTCTCCTATATTACCCAAATGTATTTCAGATAATATTGCAAGCCATCCTCATTTCTTTCTGAAAAAAGGTAGGTTACCAGTAAGTACCACAGACAGACCTTCAGCTGGACACTTCAAGAAATAGATACATCAGGTCTCAAATATCAAAAAATGTTCCACATGGCATTGACTAGAGCTGCCACCTCCCTGACCAAATCACAGCCCCAGATGCTCTGAGCTTCCTTGCTAGATCCTTCGTTGACCATCCTATTTTCTCCATGATTCCCATGCTGCCCTATGTTCTTTGCTTCCTTTGGGCCCTGTGGGTGACTTCATTTTCAACTTAGATGCCTTCCAAATCACCCCTTAACCTGAGTTATAATGTTCAGTCATTTGAACTACCAAAACCAGCCTGCCTGGGAAGGAACTTCTTTTATTGCAACATTTTTCAAATTTCAGTCAGTTGTATCCTGCTTCACACCTGAACTTTATTTTGCTTAGTATCTTTCCTTAAATCCTCTTCCTTGCATTTCCAATTGGACCTGACATACACAGAATTGAGTTCATCATTTGTTGTTGTTGTTGTTCTTGACAGACTCTCATCATCAAAGCTTATGTTTCCTTATTTTGTTAGTTATTTCATTTCTTTGACTATGTAATACATGTCTGTAAACCACCACCCCAAACAAAAGCCAGGATGTCTATATGACCCCTTTCCACAACCTATCCACCTACCCATTGCCCCCAGGAAAAGAATCTTGAATCCTGTGTCATCATTCCTTTTCTGTATTAGTCTCATTTCATCAATATGTAGATCTAAAATGTGCATGTTTTACTCTAATTGTTTTTACCTTAAAAAAATTAATCTAACTCTATGCAATCTTTTGAATCTTGCTTTGTTTCTCATTTTATATAACTCAGATTTATCTCTATTATTATCAATGGTTGTAGTTCATTCAGTTTTACTGTTATATAATATTCTGTTGTGTGAATTCACCACCATTTATTCATCTACTTTTTTTTGCTATTGGGTATTTGGTGGAGTTCGTGATTTCCTTAGTGTTCAGAGGACTGCTGTGAACCTTATTCTGCATATCACCTGCATTCAAGTGTGAAAATGTATCTTGGGTATGAACATACAGGCTGGGATGGAGACTCATTAAAGCAGGCAAATATTCCATTTAAGGAGGCAATGCCAACCTGTTTTCCAAAGCAGTCACATCAATTTATTCTGCCACCAATCATTACAGATAGCTCTGAATTCATACCTTCCTCAATGCTTGCAAGTGTTAGACTTCTAAATTTATACCAACAGGATAGGTGAAAAGTCTCACTTAAAAATTATGGGGAAATGTTATATTTTTAATCATAAGTAGAAAACTCATATCATTTCATACAAATAGAAAACCATGAAAATAAATAAATAAACCAAAACCAAAATCATGTTCAAAATCATCACTGGATACTTCTACCTATTGAAAACAATTAGCCTAAGGTTGCTGTTTCTTTTTTTGAAAGAGAAAGTTAGCAGATATTAGCAAGCATTGGAGTTAACAACAACAACAAGCTGAAATGGTCTGACTGAAAGAACATCGAAAAGGAGGTTCCTTTCTCAATCTGTGATTTACTGTATTTAATTTTGAATACTCTTAATTCTTAAAATCATCTGCACTGCCACCCACACACTTGCCCAAATTTGGTTCTCTGTAGCATTTCCTTAAATAATCTCTTATTAATCACAGCCAATTCCCAAGTGATCCTGTGAGGTTCTGATATCTTGTTGACAGTGTCAACTTATATTTTGAATTTATTCAGATAAATTCATTATGTTTCATATCAAGAAACAGTTCATTCTTTGGCTTTACCTAATGAGGCATCAAAGTCTGTTTGGATTTTACTTTCTGCTTCAATAGTAAGGAATTCTTGTTGTACTTGAGGACTCTTAGTCGAATATTTTTTGTCTGAACTGTTTCTGATCTTTCTGGTTTATTTTTTAATGTTTTGTATCATACGTATTTTAACACTGGAAGCTATCTCAAGTGTTTTGGACGTGTGTGCTAAATAAATTATGCTATGGAAAAAGAGCTTCTACTGTGAATGAATAAGTGATCAGTACTACTCTGCATTGTTTTTATACTATTCTATGTGGTGACCACATGTTTTTCACCTAGAATATAAACTTCTAGAAGACAGGAACTGCCTTCCATTAAATGTATGTATATGGCTTCCCTGATAGCTCAGTTGGTAAAGAATCCACCTGCAATACAGGAGACCCTGGTTTGATTCCTGGGTTGGGAAGATCCCCTGGAGAAGGGAAAGGCTACCCACTCCAGTATTCTGGCCTGGGTCACAAAGAGTCGGAAGCGACTGAATGACTTTCACTCAAATGTACGTATTCCTTGGTTCTTAGCAAAACATTGGATAGTAAGCATCCCTTAAACACTTGTGTTTCAGGGGGACATCTTCTAAAGTAATGGCAGGAAATCTGAAGGTGGCAATGACCTTAAAAAAAAAAACTAACAAAAAATAGAATGAGAAAGGCTTTCTAAAATCATGTCAACTTCCCATGCAATAGAACAGCTACAGTACTGTTTTTCTTCATAAGACCAGTCTGTCAGTGTGCTGAGTGACAATTTTGCTTCAGTTCTGAACACTCAGTGTTCCTTTACTTCATACATAATCAGGGAGAAAGATATTCAGGATTGTGTGGATATTGCATCTCTCCCAAAGGATTTTATTGACCCTGAGAATACGTGCTGGAAATGAGGGATAACATTTGTGTTCCGTGTGGGATAGGGCCTTGCATACTCCAAGACACCCTGATGAGAAGGCTGGAGAATGTTATTCACACAAGGCCAGCATCAGATCCTGGGCTAATCAATGGGGGTGCTTGTAGATATGAATCATGCCCATTATTTGGCCCACACTTAAGATTCTGAGTCTGTCAATGAAGTTGGTCAAATTGGCAGACATGTCCGCTCTGGTCTCTGTGAACACTGGAGAGCTATAAAATTGCTCTGAGTGGAAAATTCAACTCAAGCAGGAATTACGCGTCTGCAGCCAACACCACCAAGCAAACTGAAAACCAACCAGAATATTAAAAAAACAAATGACCACAAACCATACAAAATGTTCAGGTCCGTGGTATAAAGAAAAATACTCCAAGGACTCCAGAGGTCTGATTTATTAAAGACCTCGGTTCTTGCAAATGCATAAAATTGCACAATGACTCATAGAAAATCAGTCCCTCAATGCATTTTGCACCAGGTAGAAGATATATGAAGAAAACCCCCATTTATACAAGGAGCCCATGATCCCTGTGATTTATTAGGCAATTTCCCCATGTGCAATACTCTGTGAGCACCAGGCCCAGCGTGGAACCCTAACCAGAAGAAGAAATCAGGATGAAACCAGAGGGGCCAGCAAAAGTCTGGATTCAAAGACATGTTTGTGTGCAACTTGGCAGCAATGAGACCAAGTAGGGAGGTTGGAAATCTTAAAGAAAGAAAAACATTCCCCATTGGGCTCCAACAACTACAGAAGGAAAGTTTTCCCAGAGGAGACCATTCATTCTCAGCTAGCTCTCCTGTTCTACAAAACAGTAGGGCTTTGCCAGTGTCCCCATATTTTCCCAAGAAGAGAGAGGTGGCCTGATCCACTGTGGACTAGTTCCCTTTATTGGAAATGTCTGTGCTCCTGTGGACAGCCCCCCACAACCTTCCCTGAGGGGTGGTTCCATCATGCTGGTCCAGAAGATTAAAATCTGCACTGAGCTGAATAGAAATATTATGCCTTAGGGATATAAAAGCAGGGAAGAGGATGCTAGATGATAATCCTGAAGTCATATTGACTGAAAACAAAAGGTGAATTTTAGTCTCAAAATGCCTGAAACCACTCATTCTGTGATCCTGGCTGCCCATCTAAGATGGAGTCTATTTGGGATGCTTGAAGTCTATTAGGGAAAGTTTGTTTAAGCAGATGACTAGGAATAAGGCCGGATCTCTTTCATGTTTCCATGTCATGATTTTCTCCAGCTAGTTTCATGGAATATTGCCACATGGGGCATATTTCTGTCTCCAGCCACTCACAAAATATCTAAATGACATGGCTGGAACTCAACATGAGAAGATATTAAAAAGTTTAATTAGGGAGTTTATATATATGGGGTATGTGTGGAAAAAAATGTATATATGTATGTTTTCCACAGACAGAATTCCTGGGCAACTTTGTCCTGGAAAACCCATTGCCTTGCCTTTAAGAAAGCTCAAGGCACATGCAGCCCTATTTTAGACTTTGCAGTTTGTGTCATGGCGGAATTCCGTCTCATATGTTGGCTAGAGCTGTGGAAGCGGGTGGGCCTCCATGTCTCTTCTGGTATTTCTGGCCTTCTTCTGGGTGTCAGCACTGGAGATGCTCAGGCTCCACTCCGTGTCTGAGTTTTTAACTTGTGGCTGCAGGTCAATGAGATCAGGTTCCTTCTGGGTGTGGGGATGCCGGAAATGAAAACAACACTTAAATATTTCACTTGAGGTCTCTCCTGTCTTCTCCTTTCTCTAGTATGATTTTCCTAGGGCTTCCCTCATGGCTCAGTGGTAAAGTATCCACCTGCCAATGCAGGAGACATGAGTCCAAACCCTGGTCCAGGAAGATCCTACATGCCGGGCACCACAACTATTGAGCCTTTAAGCCTGTGCTCTAGAGCCTGGGAACCACAACTGCTGAGCCCATGTTTCACAACTACTGAAGCCCCCATGCCCTAGAGCCCATGCTTTACAACAAGAGAAGCCACCAGAATGAGAAGCCCGTGCACCACAACTAGAGAGTAGCCCCAGCTTTCTGCAACTAGAGAAAGGCCCATGCACTAATGAAGACCCATCACAGCCAAAAATAAATAAATAAATAAAATTATTTAAAAAAATCATGTTTCTAAAAAAAAAAGATTTTTCTATTTGTAGAAAATCATTGCTTGATTTCTTAAGTTTTCCCTTCCCCATATTTACCTATTCAACTCTCCAACTGCATTAAAAAGATGTATTTAAGTAAAACAAACAAACAAACAGTTAACTCACCAAAGCACTTATTTTCTTTTATTTTCTATGCATTAAAAAATTTTTTAGTTTACTTATTTTAATTGGAGGCTAATTATTTTACAATATTGTATTGGTTTTGCCATACATCAACATGAATCCACTGCGGGTGTACACGTGTTCCCCATGCTGAACCTCCCTCCCACCTCCCTCCCCATACCATCCCTCTGGGTCATCCCAGTGCACTAGCCCGAAGCATCCTGTATCCTGCATCAAACCTGGACTGGTGATTCGTTTCTTATATGATATTATACATGTTTCAGTGCCATTCTCCCAAATCAGCCCACCCTCTCCCAGAGTTCAAAAGACTGTTCTATACATCTGTGTCTCTTTTTCTGTCTCCATACAGGGTTATCATTACCATCTTTTGAAATTCCATATATATGCATTAGTATACTGTATTGGTGGTTTTCTTTCTGGCTTACTTCACTCTGTATAATAGGCTCCAGNAGTCGGACACGACTGCGCGACTGAACTGAACTGAACTGAACTGAATCATCCAGAAACCTTGACACTCCTCCAAGCACCCCAAGAAGCAGCCACACAGGTGTGTGATTACACAGCAACAGGTATGAGAGGTTTTAGCCTGCCCTGGTAGGAAAGAGGGAGTCCATATAGACCAGGGCAAGGGTCTCATTCTCACTCTCCAAAGCCCCAAGAGAAACTCTGCTTCCAGGAGCATGACAGAGTTGAGTATTAATTACTTGCTGAATTTCATGCCGAATAAAACCACATGTGTCTTTCAGCTGTGGTTTGGAAACATTTCTACCCTGGATATTATCTGTGGAAATTGGATGGATTACATCACCTTGTCGCTGGTTTATGCATGTTCAAATTTCACATCAGCAGGGAAGAGAAGATGCTTCTGTGTGCTTCTAACCTCAGCATGCACACCATGGAGAGCTGTGTCTACCATCTAGGGAGCCCAGAGTCGACCTTGTGCCAATAGGGAACTCATGGAAAGTTTTGTTGAAAAATTTGAATGAAATGTTAGCAGTAAGCTAACAGCATGGCATAAAGAGAGTATAAGAGGAGAAACAAGAGAAAGATTAAGGATCGAGAAAATGGAAGATATAAAATATGAGAGGCATTTTG
This sequence comes from Aepyceros melampus, assembly GCA_006408695.1. Lineage (NCBI taxonomy): Eukaryota > Metazoa > Chordata > Mammalia > Artiodactyla > Bovidae > Aepyceros > Aepyceros melampus. The sequence goes on along the minus strand of SJXQ01002947.1, from coordinate 619,265 downwards.
AAAAATATTTAGGACAAATATTCCAAGAAGTATAATAGTAGAATGAATCAAATTATGCAGATAATCAAGTTCTGTAGTAGCAAAAGATAATTATTTTTTAATTGAAATATCAATGAAGAGAAAGGTGGCTTTTTTTTCTGGAGGAGTTTTAGGGTTTTAGTGAGGGTAGAAAGTTATTATGAGACTCTGAGGTGAAAATGGGCAATTAAAAAATTTAGTGAGGAAATATATTCTACTTTTAAAGGATCTTCAACTTACAAGAGAAGTGGACTGAGTCAAGGATAAAAGTATACTGTTAAGGAAATGGTTTACGTTTTAGGGTTTTTACTTGTTTCCGTATTTGTTTTGATGAGGGAGACTTTATCAAGTTTAAAAACCAGAGGAAATGAGACAGTAGAATAGGATAGATTGAAGGCAAGACATTATAGTGATAAGCGAGGGAGTCAGGTCTTTGGGAGACAAAAGCAGAGATCACGAGTTAAAGTGGCTGTTAATAGAGGGAAGAACTAGGTGGGAGGGGGAGCTTGATAAAGATGGAAAAATGTGTAGTCAAGCCCCTCAATATCCTCCAAAAATGTTATGAATACAATGTCACCTTTGGAAAGAAGGGTAAGTATAAGATTGAGGGCTTGAGAAAAGTTGTGAGTCCATTAAAATATTACTTAGGTGAAGACTGAGCTAATCATAGACTAGCAAAGGAGTTGTCAGAAGATATTACTAGGAGATTAGGAATTTGTTCCTAGAATTACTAGGATATTGTAACTACACTAATGCCCAGAATTTCAGGTCTAAACCAATCAAGGCACCAGTAGGCATGGACCTGTGAACTTGAAATAATGGTGTAACTGACCACAAGGATATGGATTTCACCTGGGAAGAAAGAAACATGGAATGAAGAGAGGCTGAGTCTTTTGTCATTGTCTTTATTGAAAATGAGAGAGTGTTCTGTAGTGTGTTTAAGAGCAAGAGTTTTCAAGATAAATACATCTGGGTTTGCGTACCAGTTCAACCACTTATTAAATGTAAGATCTATGCTAATGGCCTTGTGGCTTCTTGTGTCTCACAGTCTGCAGTGCTGACCAAGGAATCACAAACTGGTAGACCAGATGGCCCAGAATGCTTCCCTTGCCATATCACTGAAATGGGAAGGAGGGAGTTGTTTTTTAACAACTGGTGTCTGACCACACTGGTCTGTCAGCCACTATCCTGCATGCTCTCTCACAAAAGAAGTGTTTCACATGGGAAAGCTAGAGATTAGAGAGAAGTTTATCACCGATTGCGTTCTGCTCTAACCAGGCCATAAAGTGAGAACTCTGCTCACTAATCATGTAACTCCTCCACTCCCAGATGGGACCACAGCAGAAGCTGGAGATAAAAGTATAGGTATATTCAACCTTGCATCCAATCTAGTAGAAAGATATATTAATGCAGTTACTACTACTTATATTATATCTTCTTAGAAAATGAAAAATCCAAGACAAATGCAAAACCAAAAGGGATTTGGAATCCAAGATGGCAGTCATAAACCAGGACTCAATAAGGCAAATCAGAAAGTAAGGTCACATTTGTGGAAGTATGATCATCAACCCGAGAGAAGAATAAATTGAAGGTAGCATCCTCAGGAAAATAGCTTCAGTTATAGCTGAGCCTGATTCTAACTTCAGGTAGCTGTTCCCAAACCTGTTTCCTACTAGACCAATAAATCTCCATCTTCAAACACGACTAAAGATGCAGGCATTTCCAGGCATGCTCAGCCTGGTCAGAAGAGCTAGCAGTGCTTGGATGTTTTCCCATCATGGCCTCAGCTGAGGTTGACTTCTTGCTTTTTTCAGTGGCAGCAGCTAAGAAAAAAATTTTCTGCTGTGAAGATTAGCTTTCATCTTTGAATTGTGGTTTCTGGTTTGGAGGCCACAGGGATAAAGTTAAAGACTTCTTCCTGCCTTCAGAAGTCCCCTTGCCTAGAATAGACAAAGCCTTCCAGGGCAGAAGGTCTTGGGTCTGCTTATTGCAAGAAAACTTGGGTAATGCCATCCTAATTTGATGTAAAAAGCTCATCCAAAATCGACCCTAACAGTCTATCACCATGGCGGATTCTTCTTTGTGATAACTTTCCCCTTACCATTGCCCTTGTAAAATGTAGACAGCTTCTGGAAATATAGAATAATCCCTCTTTTTTCATATTCCACAGTGAATTATTTTATCAGGCTCTTTTTCATCATGTGTGAAGAAATCAGGATTGATCATTGTTCAGGGGTGGAACTTACAGATCAAAAAGGTAAACACAGGACAAACAGGTGTGCGTATGTGTGTGAAGGGGCTGAGTACTGTAAGAGCCGTGTGCCTGAGACGATTCACTGGCTCCATAACTTTGCCAGAAGTAGATCTGCTGAGGAAATCTGGCTGAGTGAGCACTTCTTTGTTTTTGCTGTTTGAATTTTGGTCTTATAAACACTTTAGGTGAACTTACTTGACAGAGTCCATATTTGTTATCCCTGTGTCTAGTCTGAACTTGGCAGCAAAAACAGAAAAACTGAGGTGTTTGAGAAATGACTTTCATTTCAGCTTCTCTGGAAATATTTAATGTCTGAAATATTTGGATAGTTACAATTTACAACTATAAGGGACCTGCAAAGGGTAACAGCAACTACCTAACTACTGAATCTGATCTTTCAAAGTTTTATTTTCATGTGTTTTACTGTAAAGTAAAGCATATGCATTTATATAAAATACATATGTATGATTTTAAAATAATACAGGCATACCTTGCAGCATTGTGGGTTTAGCTCCAGACCACCACAATAAAGCAAGTACCACAATAAAGTGAGTCGCATGAAATTTTTGGTTTCCCACTGCATATAAAAGTCATGTTTACACTATTATTGTGGTCTATTAAGTGTGCACTAGCATGACATCTGAAAAACCACCAATACATATCTTGATGAAAAAATATAAAAAATCTTTAATTACAAGAGTGACATCAAAGATCATTGATCACAGATAATTACAGAAAATATAATAGTAATAGAAAAGTTTGAAATATTGTGAGAATAACCAAAGTGTGACACAGAGACATGAAAAGAGTGAATGATGTTGGGAAAATGGCATAGATAGATTTTCTGGACACAGGATTGTCACAAAACTTCAAGCTGTAAAAAAAGGCAATATCTGGGGCACAATAAAGCTAAATGCAATAAAACAAGGTAGGTCTGTAAATCAGAGAATGAACAAACTATTATGCATGGAACAACATAGATAATTCCACAAACAAAACACTTATGGAAAGCAGCCAGGAAAAAAGAGTATATATTATGTGGTTCCATTCATATAAAGTTCAAAGACAGACAAAACTGATCAATGATGTTGGCAGTAAGAACACATTTACCTTTGAGAGGGAGTTAGCAACTTGCCATTTCTTTTTTGTGTATTTACACTTCGTATTTTTGTCCTTCAGTAGGATAGCTAGTTGATTCAGCTGTAGGAAAGTTTTGGTGCTAATTCACTGTTTCAGCTTCATTCACTGAGCTGCATACTTCTGTTTGTGCATTTTTGTGTATATGTTCTATTCAAATAGATTGCTAAAAGTAATACAGCAAATACCTGAGAACTTGACACCCATGTAAAGAAAGAGATTGTGCCACTTTCTTAGATACCCTCTCTGTGCCTTGCTCCTATCTGCCCACCACATGTAACCACTATCTTGACTTTTGTGATCATCATTGCTGTGCTTTCCTTTAGGATTTTATGACTTTTGAATGTATCCAAGTACTGTTTTGCTTAGTTTGGTGTGTTTCGAAACAGTACTCCATGTACTTTCTCTGACTTGATAATATTGCTTATCATTATGTTTTTGTGATTCTTCTGTGTATCAAGCTGTAGTTCATTTATTTTCACTACTCTCTAGTATTCCACTACATAAGTGTAACACGAATTATTTAGCTATATATATGTACATATTGCATTCAGGGTAGGAGAGTGGGTCATTTTGGTCTAGAAGTGAATCTTACTGAAAGGTCTAAAGTCTATCATCACTCTTCTTCCTGGCAACACCACTACATCTCCATGGCTTCTCAGGCTATGTTATTTGGTGCATACATCTTTAGAATTCTTATATCTTACTGGTAAATTAAATAATTTATTATTTAGAATTAACCTACATCTAAGAAAACCTTTTGCCTTAGGATCTATTTTGTATTACTAACATACAATGACTTTTGTTTTTATCATTAATATTTCATGATTCATATTTTTCATACTTTTTAAAAAGCCTCTTCTATCCTTATTGTTGGGAATCTGCCTTTTGTAAATAGAGTCAGATTTTTAAAAATCCAACCCAACAACTTTAGCACTTTAATTGGATTATTTAGTCATTTACATTTGCCATAATGTGTAATGTGCTATATTTGGGTTTATATTTATTGTCTTATTCTTGCACTCTATTATTTTGGCCTCCACACCCCCACAGGATCATAAAAGCTTAAATGGTTATGGTCTTCAAATCTTAAGGTAAAAATAGCAGATGAAATGCCATACATGCTTCTCCAGGTTCTCATCTGCACTTAGATTCTGGCCTAAAGGTTCATTATTTTCTTGCTAGCTCACCAAATCAATTATTCAACAAATATATGTGGACTTCCTGCAATAAGGCAGCTACTATTCTATGTTCTTAGCATATAGCACCATAAGAAACAGACAAAAGTCCCTTCAAAAAATTGATATCACAACAACTGAGTGGTTGTTTTAACAAGATTGAAAAAAAATTCATTCAGTATGTTTGTTTTCAGTGGGTTGATGCAGGTATGTAGCCTGACATATACAAAAACCAGAATATCTTTCTTTCCATCAAGCTTTGTAAAACAGAATAATGACAGTTTTCAGGGTTGTTGTTGGTTTTATTTTTATTTTTAGGTGTCTTGGATTTAGTGTTTTGAAATGAGCACAGGGCTGAAAAATGGGAGACCTAGACATTAGTTCTGGAGAAGGCACTGGCACCCCACTCCAGTACTCTTGCCTGGAAAATCCCATGGACGGAGGAGCCTCGTGGGCTGCAGTCCATGGGGTCGCTGAGAGTTGGACAGACTGAGCGACTTCACTTTCACTTTTCACTTTCATGCATTGGAGAAGGAAATGGCAACCCACTCCAGTGTTCTTGCCTGGAGAATCCCAGGGACGAGGGAGCCTGGTGGGCTGCCGTCTCTGGGGTCGCACAGAGTCGGACACGACTAAAGCGACTTAGCAGCAGCAGCAGCAGCAGCAGCAGCAGACATTAGTCTTATTCTGTATCTTACAAGTGCAAATATCAGTGCTTAACTTTTTTCCTCTGGATTAAATGGGCTGATCATGTCTCCATCACTGGGTTACTTGGGGACACTAATTACGCAATGTAAGGGGAGACATTTTGTGAAGATTATTCTTCAGAGTCAATGTTCTTTTACTTTCAGTTTAGAGAATTAGTTGTAAAAGAGTGAAGAATCATGTCCGAAGTCACGTAGTAATAATTTAGTGTTCAAACCAAATCAGTTTTCTTTGAGTAAGGGGTATGTGTGAGAGAAAGAAAAATTCATTTCTAATAGAGGCTTTTACTTTTTCCAGCTTTGAGTGAGAAACTACTTTTTTGAATTCACAGAACCCATCATGCCTTACCCACTAAATGAGGTGTAAGTGACTTCAGTGTGGTCACTGAAGAGCCGCACTAAAGTGGCGAGTGTGAGTTGGGGAGGGGAGGGGCTACAAAGCCAACCCTTCTTAAAGATCCTACTTTCCAATACCCACAGCCCCTTAAAAAGCTATCTCATCTGGGTCTACTTTACCCCCCAATATCAGCAAACACCCACAGTGGGAGGCTGAAAGGCAAAGCAACTATCTGATGGGCCTCTCCTGTGTTCTGATAATTAGCAAAGTGCTGACTGAGGCGTGTTTCTCTCAAAGGAGTGCCAAGCATCTCTGCACCATTCAGTCGTGATGTAAATCAGGAAAATCAAGACCCTGTTCTAAGACTCTTCAGTGTAGCTGAATCAGCTGCTACATCGGATGAAGCAAAAGCCTGCCATGGACTAGCTAATTGTCTACTCTGTGTCCACTGATGGATTCTAGCGAGATTTAATCATACCTTGTGCTTCTGGCTCAGCACTCAAGTTGCTCAGGAAACGCCAGTCCTTGGACTAATGGAATTCACAATCTTACCAGGACAAAGTGTTTATTTATAATAAAAAGAGAAATTTTCTAATAAAGAGAGGCAGATGTTAACCATCTTGATTCATTTCAAATGTGCTTGGACTAATTCAACAAGCTTCAAATGGAGGATCAGAGGGCAAGCCCTGTTTTGCTTATACCCTTCAGGGTCACATTAAATCCATGTTGTGTTTTCTGCAAGATTAGAAACAGACAGCAAAATGAACTCAACAGCTCTGAGATGCAACTTTTCTGCACTGAATAGAAAATCCCACAGTTTGTTTTCCATGCTTATGAGGAAGAGTTCTTATTTATGCTAAAAAGTCTTTTATTCAAAATCTCAGATGTGGCTGGCTTAGATGCTGATTATTCAACATTCCCATTATTCACTATTTATTCATCACTGAGTGCCTAGTGATATCAAAGTACATAAAATTCAAGAGATTTTTTAAGAGAAACATTCATAACGTCTTAACAATAAAAATGTATGTTTCTCGAATAGAAAAGACAGTGATACATGAGTGAGACTCCCTTGAGTCCAGGAGGCGCTGCTTAACTCTTTGAGAAGTTTATTCTTGCCTCAAGTAAAATAAAACTACTAAATATTAAGCCACAATGCCGATCACCTGATTAGCAAATTGCTTTAGTGCAAATAAGAGGCTCACATACTTTGACTTTACCATTTTTCATGAAGTCTTTCACTAAACCTGACCACAGCTGTCCTTGAGGCCAGATGTTGGCTGTAAAATTCAGTGAATTTAATATACCATGCAACCTCCCTGCCTTTTTAGACAGGCTGAAGCCTACAGCGTCTGTGTGTATTAGCTTTACATAGCTCCAGTCGCTGTGCTGAGATGGCTATTATCCTCGTGTGGTTTGGCCATGTCTCAGATTGCCCCTAAGCCTGTGCACAATTACTCCATTTAGAACCTTCTGCTTCTCTTTGAGTGAAGGAACCTCACAAATGCACTTGAGATTGGCCGTTGCTAAAAGTATTTGGATGAAGTCAAAAACCTTTCCTTTTTATCATTGTTCAGCTGCCCAAGCCCAGTGCATTGTGGCCTCATCAAATGCCTTTTCCTGGAGGGTTGCAGGACTGGGGCTTTGCACGCCTCACAGGACAGCGAGTGCCGAGTTGTCGGGGTCCTTCACTCCTGCCTTGGCCAGTACATTTTCTGGTCTGTTAATTAGAGACTCAGGACTGCAAACGCCTGTCTGTAACTCCTCAGGGCGAATTCACAAAGCCTGGGGAGCAGTGATGCAATGGAAAGAGTACAGGGTTTCAGAATTGGAAAGACCCAGGCTTAAATCAAGCAACACCATTGAATTCCCTGAATGCCCGTTCATTCCAGTCTAAGCCCTACTCCTCCCAATTTAAAGCAGTCATTTTCAAGCCAGGTTCAGGACTGCTTCAGGGTCTGCAAATGTTTGAATGGCTTTTTAAAGAACACATTAAAAGCTTTTAATAAAATTGAGCTTAAAAAAAGCACATATGCTCAGATGCGTTAGGTACCAAAATGTGGTTTTCCCTAAACTGCCCCATTATTCTTATTGATTGCCCTTAAAAATGTGAAATTATAAATTAGGCTTTGACTCATAAAGTTCTTCTTTCATCTATATTATATGTTGGAATCTCAAGTAATGTTTCATGTGAAAAAAAGAAAGGGCCTCCATCATTCAAAATGTTTCAAAAACACCACATCCCTGTGTGGTTCAGCATCTCTAAAATGATCTTTCTCTCCCGGGGAATTCAGTGTTGCCCATCAACCCATGAAATGTTGCGGTTTAAGGCATTTAACTTCCAGATCTCTCTTTATAATTCCTTTTGAGGTTTGAAAAATGACAAGGATGTGGGCAGGTTTGGTGAAGCACATCCTCTGTGCTGCCAAAGAGACTCCACCCAAGCCAGGGCTCAGTGGAAGTCAATCCAGTGGAGGGCGTGGCTAACGGTCTAGAAGGGGTGAGCCTTGCACAGAGAGAGCCGAACTAGGAAAGGTGGAAGACCGCAAGACATTTGGGAGTCGAAGGTTGTTCTGTGTGAACGGACATACAGAAAAGCAGGTCGTAAGCAAACGATGCAGTCTTGTATGCTGCACAAATGTGTTTGCATTTTATCCAGGAAGAACTTGCTAAGCAATGGGAATCTTTTTGTTTGTTTGTTTTGGTTAAAGAAAAATGTTTGGAGACTTCTGCATTTATCTTCTGTGTTTTCCCAATGGTTGTTTATGCCTCTTCCTTTTTTTCTGCTCAGAAGTTTAAATTTTGCAGAATTTTTTTGGGGGAGAGGGGGTCAAATAGGTTAAATAGAGTGGTTTAGGTTTTATCTAGTCCTTGTCACTTCCAAGTGTGCCTTTGGCCAAGTCCTTAAACATGTGAATTGAATTTCGTAGGTCTGGTACCCTTCCTCTAAAGCATATTTGAGCTCATTGTAAAGGAAAACCTCATTTGCACATGTTCTTTCTTCCAAAACATTCTTCTGACTCCTCTTCACAAAGTAAACTTTTCTTGTTCTTAGCCAGATGTGCTTTCTCCAGGGACACCATTCTCAGATGCTCAGGCTGGATCCAGACCACAGTCCAACAGCACCCAAAACTGGCCTAAAGCCGTGGTCACTTTTGTAATGATTTGTGATTTTAAATAAATTGTCATAGAGGTATGTCTTCTGGGTTCTTACATACTTGAGAAACTCCATCAAATGTTTTCATAAAATCACTACCTAATAAAATAAAATGAATTGTCATGAAGAAATTTGATGTTGTTTTGAAATTTTCACCATTTTTAGAGCTCGATTCCTATGCTTAGATGACTGAAGAACTAATTTTTAGAATATTTGGGGAAATATAGTTTACATACAATAAACTGTGCATATTTATAGTGTACAATTTGATGTTTTAAAACAGGAGTCCCCAACCCCTGGATCACATACTGGTACCCCTCATTGGCCTGTTAGGAGCTAGGCCACAGCAGGAGGTGAGTGGCAGGGGGGCAAGCCAAGCTTCATCTGTATTTATATCTGCTCCCTGTAGCCTGCATTACTGCCTGAGCTCTGCCTCCTGTCAGATCAGTAGTGGCATCAGATTCCCATGGGAGCGCAAACCCGACTGTGAACTGTGTGTGCAAGGGATCTAGGTTGTGTGCTCCTTATGAGAATCATCCCCAAACTATCTCCTCCCACCATGGTGCCAAAGAGATTCTGAAAAAATTGTCTTTCGTGAGACCAGTCCCTGGTGCCAAAAAGGTTGGAGAACCACTATTTTAAAAGTGCACATTACTTTGAAATAATCACCATAATCAAGATAGTATGTGCCCAGTTTTAATTGCTCCATCACGCCCACATCTCCCCCTCCCCAGAAAATCACTGCTCTGCAAGTTATCTGGCAATTTCTAGTGTTATATATGTGTGTAGTCATACAGTGTGCACTCTGTTTTTAGGTCTGACTTCTTTCACTGAGCATAATTATTTTGAGATTCATCCATGCTGTTGTATATATGAATCACTGCTGATTAGTCCATTGTACGCTTTTACCATTTATTTATCCATTCACCTGTTGATGGCATTTGCACTGTTTCCAGAGTTTTGGTATTGCAAATAAAGCTGCTGTGAACTTGTGTGTGTGTGTGTGTTTACACTGGAACTTAAGAAAATGAGAACTTCTGCCGTCTTTAAAGACATTGCTTAGAGAATAAAAATATAAACCACCCACTGGAAGAAAGTATTTGCAAACTACATATGTACAAAGGTCTTGTATCAAATAATATATATATATTGTATATCTAAAAATTGATAAGAGAGTAGATCTTAAAGATTCTCATGCCAAGAAAAAAAAAATTGTAACTATGTGAGTTGATGGATACTGAGTAAACGTATAGTGGTCAACTTTGCATTATATATGTCTATTAAATCATTATGTTGTACACCTTAAACTAATACAAGGTTATACATCAAATATGTCTCAGTAAAACTGTATAAAAAGAATATATTAAGAATTTTTGAAACAATAATAGAAAACAAAAAATTCAGCTGAAAAAGAAAGACAAAAATTTGGTTAGACACATAACCGAAGAAGTTACTTGGAAACATTGAACACATTGAAAACATTTTGAGTCTTGCTTCTAAACTTTATTAGGCAGACTCAGAGCAGCGTTTAGTCTAGAGGGAATTTTTTCTTATGATTGAGACAGTAGAACACTTTACCGGATGGCCTACAATTTTTGAGGTTTGCCATCTCCTCTTGGGAACAGGAACAATTTCTGGCTTTGTGTGAACCTCAGAAACTATTTCCCCTAATCCTTTCAGTGGTTCTCAGCTCCCTTCCTCTAGTGCACTGGTTGCCCTACTCAACTGCAGACGGGATGGGGCACCCTGCAGATCTCCAGAGCCGGTTCTGGGCAGCTCTCTCCTGTCCAGAATTCTGTCCTGGGTCCTCTGGGTACCAGATGCCCACCTCCATCTCCTCAGCTCAGAGAAATCCCTTCGGACTGGCCTGGGGTCCCCTGTTCTACACTGCAGCCTGGAAATTCTCCCCAGGAAGAAAAATGGGGCAGTGGTAAGGGCTCAACTTGTTACCAGTCTCCCAGGGATCACTGTGGTTTGTTGCCTGGGAATCTAATGTCTTAAAACCTTTGTTTCATATGGTTGGTCTATTTTTTAGTGTCAAGAGGGAGAGTAAATCCAGTCCTTGTTACTCTATGTTGGCCAGATGGAACTCTGAGTGATTATTTTTTTATGGCAGTGGTACCTAACAGTTAGTGACACCTAACAGTTAGTGACACAGTTCTGACAGTTGGTTAATCCTCATGACACCCCTGTGAGATGTGTACACTTTGAGCCTCCAGAGAGTAGCACAGACTGCCAGGGAAGACAGATGGTAACTGGCGGAAGTGTGGTCTGAACTCTGGGGGGTCTGACTCCCAGCCCCAAATGCTTCGAAACTACACCATACAGTTTATTTCTGAAATGTGATGTCTTAATCAGCATTTCTCACATATATAAATTCTATAGATGTATTTTTCTGAATCAGAGTATATCTTATCTTATGGACAGTTTTTCCTTACAATTTGAATATATCTTTGAGTTTTTTATTCAGTTACATCTACCATTTATATATTGGATTACTTTGAAGCAGATATTTATAAAACAAATATCCTTTCATTCAAATTGGGGAATGACTCTCTGACATATTTTCTCCCCCCCACCCCATAACTTTGACTGTGCCTCATGGCATGCAGGATCTTAGTTCCCTGACTAGGGATAGAACCCATGCTTCCTGCAGTGGAAGCATGGTGTGTTAACCACCAGATTGCAAGGGAAGTCCCTGTATTTTCTTACCAAGCAGTAATAGTCACAATTAGATGATGCTGTGTTATGTTGGCTTTGCCGAGCATTAAACAGAAAAAAACACAGACATCAACAATTCTGAGTTGAAAAGGGACTCAGAGCAATTGGACACTATGAGAAGAACTAGAAATGTCTTAACTAATTTATCTCGGTATATGTCTTGATAACGTATGCTTTTTGTATGCACCAGAACAATATGTGATGTAAAATAATCAATGTCGAAGATTAAGTGAGCTCCTTTGGTAAATATAAAAATTCTAAGACATAAGACAGCATCACATAATAATGTAATTGACAGTGTTTTTTTCCTTTTTGAATGGTACATAAACTAATGGTGTGTCTTACAGTTGATGGCACCTTTGATTTAATGAAACATGGTGTCATCTATCTTAATTTTTTTTTTTTATATTTGTCCTCTGTACTAACTTTTGTATCTCAAGCCTTTATTATAATAATTACATTCAGGCATGGTGTTCTCTTTATTATAGTTTCTAATGTATGTGTTTCTAATACTGTCATTTCATTCCTTGTTTTATTGCTTTAACTGCAATCACTTTTCCCCTCAATTCATTCTATTGTCTTTACTATTCTTTTTCCTGAGCTTTCTCTTTGAAAATGAGTTTTTATTAAGTTCTATCATGGTATGGGAATTTCTTTCATTTCTTTCGACTGAGTTCTTGCCTATAGAATTGATTTCCCAAAAGAATTTTCCCACTTTATTTTTTTCTACTTAAGCTCCAGTCAATTTGTCCCATATTCATCCATTCCTTCATTCTGCAGTGCCCTGCACTGGCCTGCCCTGCAACTTCTGCTTGTCAAAATTGCCATCAACCCTTCAGTGTTTATCTCAAATACATCTTTAATAAAGATGTTATGGTATCAGGGAGACCTTTCCCTCCAAACTCTCATAGCATATATTCCATCTCTTATAGATCCTACCAGATTCCCCCTTGAAGCTTAAATATGAAAGTAATTGTGCAATAGGTTTTGGGATTTTGTTTGTTTGTTTATGGCATATTCTCCAATCAGAGGTAGGTGGCTTGTACATAACATATTCTCAATAAATATTGGTTGAGTTGAACCAAATGGATATATTTAAATTATATGGGAAAACTCTGTCATGTGAACAATTAATTTTATGAAATGATTGTTAAAATCATTGACAAATTATTAGGCTATTTCAAGATCATGGTTCTCTACCTTTAGAACATATCAGAATCACCTGTGTAATTTTTGCTTGTTTTAAATAGCAGTCCTTGTATGAAAGTTGCTCAGTCGTGCCTGACTTTTTATAACCCCGTGAACTGTAGCCTACCAGGCTCCTCTGTTCATGGAATTCTCCAGGCAAGAATACGGGAGTGGGTATCCATTCCCTTCTCCACAGGATCTTTCCACCCCAGGAATCAAACCTGTGTCTCCTGCATTGCAAGCAGATTCTTTATTTACCATCTGAGCCACCAGGGAAGCAATCTTTGGTTCCAGCAAATCTATTAAAACTATGATCATTGAGAATGAGCCCCAGGAAATTGTTTTGAAAAGAAGGCAATGGCACCCCACTCCAGTACTCTTGCCTGGAGAATCCCATGGACAGAGGAGCCTGGTGGGCTGCAGTCCATGGGGTCGCGAAGAGTCGGATACAACTGAGCGACTTCACTTTCCCTTTTCCTTTTCATGCACCAGAGAAGGAAATGGCAGCCCACTCCAGTGTTCTTGCCTGGAGAATCCCAGGGACGGCAGAGCCTGGTGGGCTGCCGTCTATGGGATCGCACAGAGTCGGTCACGACTGAAGTGACTTAGCAGCAGCAGCAAGGAGATTTTGCTGCTCACAAAAGATTTTAAAAAGTACTGGTTTTAAGAAGTCAAATGATGATGAAATAGTCTTCTGAGTTCTATTTAGATTTTGGGATGTTTCTTGGATCTCTTAATAATAGGGCATGTGTCCTAATTGAACAAAATGGTGAATGTGCAAGAATAGCCAAAATCTATTTTCTCAGAAATGGAACGAGATAGAACAAATGAAATATGTTACTATAAACCATTGCTTCACAGATTCAATACATATGTTGATGTAGAAATAATCTATCCCTGACTATATTATCTTTCCCTGAATATATCCCCAAGAAACAGAGAAGTACATAATTATATTGTGCCCATCATAATATAGACTCCTATACAAAAATATACATCAAGAATATACCTACATCCTTTCAAGGTAGAATGAAACACTTTTTTTTGGCAGCTTCAGCTTTATTCAGCATAAAACGTGATTTTCAGCACAACTATCAAAGCATGTATGGACAAGTTTGTAAGAGAGCATTTACATACCACCCTAGGTAAGTCGTTAATCAGATAATGTGCACAGTTTGCTACTGTGTACCGAGTAACCCAGTGTTAATCATCCTGAAGCATTAGAGTTCTTATTAAGAATTAATGTGTTTAAGTTAGTGTCTGTACAAACTTCAGAGTAGCCTCTAGGGTCCCTTTCTTCCAGAATTTAGAATCTAAGTGAATGAACAATTGTGGATATGACTGAACTTATTTAAATGACGCTGTTGATGGAATAAGGATTTTCACCCCCATTGGCTGTATTTACAGATTTGCAGGCATGTCTTTGCAGATCTGAGACTACTAATGAACTTGCACAAACCAGGCAGCAGAAATTCTACAAATCTTCTATAAAAGTACAGACACTTGAAACGCCAGGCTTTGGAAAATCAAGATGACCGATTCTGAGTTTCATAAAAGAGGATGAATTTGGACTTAAATGACTCATAACTGCTGCTATGGCATCAAGTGCCAGAGCCCCTGGATGTGACTGTGTGGTTTACCTATGAGGGGTCCAAAGTTGAGCAGTGTTCACATAGGCAGAGAACTCCTCCTGAGTTAGCGGAGTTAAAACAAGATTCCTCTCTCAGTCTTAACTGCTTTGAGCCCCCCAAACATACTTGTATTGGCAGTAGAGTCTGAGGGAGATGTTTTTGTGTGATCTATTCCTAGGATATGAAGTTCTTCATGGGAGAAAAATTTGTCTGTTTCATCTCTGTTTTATGACCAGCACCTGGAACAATACAGTGCATTCTAAGTAGCTTCAGTCATGTCCGATTCTTTGCAACCCTATGGACCATAACCTACCAGGCTCCTCTGTCCATGGGATTCTCTAGGCAAGAATACTGGAGTGGCTTGCCATGAGGGGATCTTCCTGACCTGGGGGTCAAACCTGCATTTCTTATGTCCATCTGCATTTCTTATGTCCATCTGCATTAGCAGGAGGGTTCTTTACCACTAGCACCATCAGAGAATAAGGCAGGGCACATAGTAAATACTCACTATGTTTGTTGATGGAATAAGCATGATTTAATCATAAAATTCTATGTAATGCCTTCAATTTAAAATTATGTTTTTATTTTAGTAACTTAATTCCCACTTATGAAATACATAGATTTACTATAGAAAATTTGGAAAAAAGTTAAACCTAGAAGAGAAAATAAAAATTATTGGTGATGCCATTAACTAGCGATAAATGTCATCACTTTTTGGTATATTTTTTCCAGTTCATACGCAAAATTTTTTCACATGGTTTGATAATTTTGTGTATGTGCACACATGTGTATGTGTGTATGTATATGTGTACACATAGAAATAATTGAAATCATGTGCATAAAGTTTCTGATGACGTATCCTTGAGCTTTTTCCTCATATGATTAAATTTTTTGAAAGCATGATTGTTGGTGATTTTCAACCATGTGGATTTACCATAATTTTCTGGGAACATACCTTATTGGGGATCATTAAGTTTTTACTGTTTAATTGTTTTTTGTAAAAATGAATAATACAATAATGAATGTCCTTACATTACTTTTTAACATTATTATTTATTCCCTTAGGATAATTTCTCTCTGAAAAGTACTTCAATGTATGATGTGAGGTAATAATTAAATTTTATCTTTTAACAGGTGTCATAAGTTTTTCAGCAATTGCTTCTCTCCCCAATTATTTTGTATACAAATTTAATCATATACTATTAAATCATGTACTTGGGCTCTGCTGTTAATTAAAATATCGATCTCTTCATACTTGTATGGGTACTGAAAATTGATAATATTTTATATGTGGTGAAATAAAACTCTTATTTTTTTAATTGCAAAACTTTTCTCATAGTTTAAAATTTCAAGTAAGCATTATAATCCTAAAACAAGTATAAAAACAGGGAAAGGTGGAATTTTTATTGAAACAAGTTAAATAATTAACTTTAAAATTTTAAATAACTTTGAAAAAGTTAATCTGCTTATAATACCAAATTCTCCATCACATTATGTACTCACAGAACACAAAATTCTGTTTACACAAATCCATAAGTCTCTTTTTTCAAAGTTTCTTTTCTGTTCCTAGTCAAAGTTATAGCATTTTCTTCATATAGAACAAGTGCATTTCATGTTATATTTATTAACATATGTATTAATATTTCATTGGGATTTTTAAAGGCAGTTGTTGGCATATGGGCTGTTTTCACTTTCTGGCTGTTCTGTATAAAGTTTCTGTGAATATTATTTGCAAGTTTTTGTGTGGACATGTCTTCATTTCTCTCGGGTAGATACCTAGAAATGAAATCAATGGATCATATAGTAACACTATATTTAACCATTTGAGTAACTACCAGACTGTTTTTCATGACAGCTCTACCATTTTGCATCCCCACTAGCAGTGTACGTCAGCCAGTCAGTTCAGTCGCTCACATGTGTCCAACTTTTTGCGACCCCATGAACCGCAGTCAGGCCTCCCTGTCCATCACCAACTCCCAAAACTTGCTTAAACTCAGGTCCATTGAGTCGGTGATGCCGTCCAACCATCTCATCCTCTGTCATCCACTTCTTGGTGATGCCATCCAACCATCTCATCCTCTGTCATCCCCTTCTTCTCCTGCCTTCAATCTTTCCCAGCATCAGGGTCTTTTCAAATGGATCAGCTCTTTGCATCAGGTGGCCAAAGTATTGGAGTTTCAGCTTCAGCATCAGTCCTTCCAATGAATATTCAGGACTGATCTCCTTTAGGATGGACTGGTTGGATCTCCTTGCAGTCCAAAGGACTCACAAGAGTCTTTTCCAACACCACAGTTCAAAAGTATCAATTCCTGGGCTCTCAGCTTTCTGTATGGTCCAACTCTCACATCCATACATGACTACTGGAAAAACCATAGCTTTGACTAGACAGACCTTTGTTGGTAAAGTAATGTCCTTGCTTTTTAGTATGCTGTCTAGGTTTGTCATAGCTTTTCTTCCAAGGAGCAAGCATATTTTAATTTCATGGCTACAGTCACCATGTGCAGTGATTTTGGAGCCCCAGAAAAGAAAGTCTGTCACTGTTTCCTTTGTTTTCCCATCTATTTGCTAGAAGTGATTGGACCAGATGCCATGATCTTCGTTTTTTGAATGTTGAATTTTAAGCCAGTTTTCCCACTCTCCTCTTTCATCTTCGCTGAGAGGCTCTTTAGTTCTTTTTCACTTTCTGCCATAAGGGTGGTGTTATCTACATATTTGAAGTTATTGATATTTCTCTCAGCAATCTAGATTCCAGTTGTTCTTCATCCAGTCCAACATTTTGAGTGATGTACTCTGCATATAAGTTAAATAAGCAAGGTGACAATATATAGCCTTTCCCAATTTGGAACCAGTCTGTTGTTTGATGTCTGGTTCTAACTATTACTTCTTGATCTGCATACAGGTTTCTCAGGAGGCAGGTAAGATGGTCTGGTATTTCCATCTCTTCAAGAATTTTCTGCAGTCTGTTGTGATCTACACAGTCAAAGACTTTAGTGTAGTCAATGAAGTAGAACTAGATGTTTTTCTGGAACTCTCTCACTTTTTCTGGGCTTCCTTTGTGGCTCAGCTGGTAAAGAATCTGCCTGCAATGCGGGAGACCTGGGTTCAATCCCTGGGTTGGGAAGATCCCCTGGAGAAGGGAAAGGCTACCTACTCCAGTATTCTGGCCTGGAGAATTCCATGGACTGTATAGGCTATGGAGTCACAAAGAGTCGGACACGACTGAGCGACTTTCACTTTCAGTTTCTTGCTTTTTCTATGATCCAACAGAGATTGGCAATTTGATCTCTGGTTCCTCTGTCTTTTTGAAATCCAGCTTGAACATCTGAAAGTTCACAGTTCATGTACTGTTGAAGCCTAGCATGGAGAATTTTGAGCATTACTTTACTAGCGTGTGAGATGAGTGCAGTTGTGCAGTAGTATAAGCATTCTTTGGCATTGCCTTTCTTTGGGATTGGAATGAAAACTGACCTTTTCCCTTCCTGTGTCCACTGCTGAGTTTTCCAAATTTGCTGGCATATTGAGTGCAACACTTTCACAGCAACATCTTCCAGGATTTGAAATAGCTCAACTGGAATTCCATCACCTCCACTACTGTTGTTCGTAGTGATGCTTCCTACAACCCACTTGACTTTGCATTCTAGGATATCTGGCTCTAGATGAGTGATCACACCATTGAGGTTATCTAGGTCATTAAGATCTTTTTTGTATATGTTCACGTATTGCTGAAGCCTGGCTTGGAGAATTTTGAGCATTACTTTACTAGCATGTGAGATGAGTGCAATTGTGCAGTAGTTTGAGCATTCTTTGGCATTGCCTTTCTTTGGGATTGGAATGAAAACTGACCTTTTCCCTTCCTGTGTCCACTGCTGAGTTTTCCAAATTTGCTGGCATATTGAGTGCAACACTTTCACAGCAACATCTTCCAGGATTTGAAATAGCTCAACTGGAATTCCATCACCTCCACTACTGTTGTTTGTAGTGATGCTTCCTACAACCCACTTGACTTTGCATTCTAGGATATCTGGCTCTAGATGAGTGATCACACCATTGAGGTTATCTAGGTCATTAAGATCTTTTTTGTATAGTTCTTCTGTGTATTCTTGCCACCTCTTCCTAATATCTTCTGCTTCTGTTAGGTCTATACCATTTATATCTTTTATTTTGCCTATCTTTGCATGAAATATTCCCTTGGTATCTTTAATTTTCTTGAAGAGATCTCTAATCTTTCCCATTCTATTGTTTTCTTCTATTTCTTTGCATTGATCACTTAGGAAGACTTTGTTTCCTCTCCTTGCTATTCTTTGGAACTCTACATTCTGATGGATATCTCTTTCTTTTTATTCTTTGCCTTTTGCTTCTCTTCTTTTCTCAGCTATTTGTAAGGCCTCCTCAGACAACCATTTTGCCTTTTTGCATTTCTTCTTCTTAGGGATGGTTTTGATCATGGCCTCCTGTAGAGTGTTAAAAACCTCTGTCCATAGTTGTTCAGGCACTCTATCAGTTCTATTCCATGGAATCTCTTTGTCACTTCCACTGTATAATTGTAAGGGATTTGATTTAGGTCATACCTGAATGGACTAGTGGTTTTCTATACTCTCCAGTTTAAGTCTGAATTTTGCCATAAGCAGTGTATGAGGGTAACAATTTCTCCATCCTTGCTGACATTTGTTACTATGTTTTTTTATAATACCTTTAAACTAGTTATTGTTGCTATAAAGTTATAGCAAATCTTATAATAGATCTTCTCAAGGCCTCTTCCTTCTGTGTCTCTGTTAGGCCTATTGGCTAATGCCTCTTGCTCAGTGATCTGTCTCCTGCTCTCCAGCATCTGCCCAGGAGAATCAAGGTAGTGTACTGTTTAGAGAATACAGGTTGTGTGTCCAAACTGTCTGGGGTCACATCTCAGCTCTGTCATTTACCTGCTTGTGTGACCTTGGGCAAGTTGTATACACCAAGTCACAGGTGTCTTGAGGTCTTTGCATTAATGAATGTGATTTATGTAAGAAAGTGAATTTTAATGGATACACACACACTAAAGGAAATGGCCTTAACTTCATGCCCCTTCATGGAAAATTGTCAAATATTTAAATTGAAATAGTATTTCTCAGTGTATATGTGTATATATATATATATACACACACATATATAATTTTTAATGATTCTTTACTGAATAAGTATCTTCTCATGAATAAATCAAATACACTTAGTTTTATCAAATAAAACATGTACACCCATGGCTGATTCATGTCAATGTATGGCAAAAACTACCACAATATCATAAAGTAATTAGCTTCCAACTAAAATAAATTAATTAATTTAAAAATATTTCCATAAGTATTTTTGACTTAATTTATGCAGTTAGGTTTTTTTTTTTTAATAAATAACTATCATCTACAAAAACATGACAGCTGGAAAAATGTATGTATATGTATGTATGTGTATATATATACATTAAACACATACATATACAGAGGGATAAAATTTTCTCTGATATAAAGGATTGTAACACACAACTGTTAAAATTTTATAATACTTTTAATTGAAATCCAGTATAGCTAATGGATTCTCACAAAATGCTTTCACTGATTTTTGCCAAACTCTAGTATTTATAGCCAACTTATGGTTACAATTCAGCCATGAATCTAAAAGTAGACTCACAACCTAATTTGCTTTTCCCGATAAATTTATTGTCATCAAATTGAGTGTGTGATCTATGGTTAAACTCTTTCTCACCCTTGATAAAGTGCAGGCCAAGAACAATAACCCATCACATTCTGACTTCCATCACCGTCAGGATTCTGCCAGAGAGGTTGTCCAGAGTATCGTCTGTAGTTGGAGTACATTCATCGCTTCTTTGATTGCAGAGCAAGTTACTAAATCATTCAACAGGACAGAGGCTGCTCAGCTAACAGTTAAGACATTCAGATAGATCAGCCAATAGTAGTAGACATAATTAGCTTTTATTTATTATTCTCTTCTTTTCATCTTTCCCATGTAACTTTGAAATTTCTCATATGTGTCTACTGTTTTTCCAGTATGATTTTTGCAAAAGCTAATCTATCATACTCTACTTGTTTTGTTTATAACCCCTCAACTAGCCCATATATATTTTCATTCTTTTCACAGACTCCCTTGAGCCCTATTCATGACTGCTCAAATTTGTTTTAAAGATAAAATGTCCTCTTCAATCATTTGGAATTGAACATGAGAAATTCTCTAAATTTTCCTCCTGTTCTTTGTAACAAGTTACTGTTTTCCTAGAGAATTTTTTTTCATAGATATGCCATATTTTTTAAGAGAGTTGATCTTTTTTCTTTTTGTTCATCTTTACACACTAGTCTATGGTTAAACATGAATTATAGTTATCTCAAGAATGAGATAAGCACTTCAGGAAAATTTTGGATCCAGAATGAAAAAAAAAAAGGTGAAATTTACTGTACTTATCCATTAATTTGCAAACACCCCCCAAATCTAGCAAAGTGGGTAAACTATCACTTGATTCTAGCATATTTTGATTCTAAAATTCTTTCACTGTGTTTGAAGAAACAAAAGGTGGACACAAGCTCCCTGGCAATCAGCTTTCCCTCTCAGTTCAGTTCAGTTCAGTGGCTCAGTTGTGTCCGACTCTTTGCGACCCCATGAATCGCAGCACGTCAGGCCTCCCTGTCCATCACCAACTCCCGGAGTTCACTCAGATTCATGTCCATCAAGTCCGTGATGCCATCCAGCCATCTCATCCTCTGTCGTCCCCTTCTCCTCTTGCCCGCAATCCCTCCCAGCATCAGAGTCTTTTCCAAGGAGTCAGCTCTTCGCATGAGGTGGCCAAAGTACTGGAGTTTCAGCTTTAGCATCATTCCTTCCAAAGAAATCCCAGGGCTGATCTCCTTTAGAATGGACTGGTTGGATCTCATTGCAGTCCAAGGGACTCTCAAGAGTCTTCTCCAACACCACAGTTCAAAAGCATCAATTCTTTGGTGCTCAGCCTTCTTCACAGTCCAATTCTCACATCCATACATGACCACAGGAAAAACCATAGCCTTGACCAGATGGACCTTAACTCTAGAAATAAGCAATGGCAGGAGACAGTCCCCTCCCTCCTCTCCCTTCATGTCAATCACCCCAACCACTATGGCCTCGCCTGCATTGGCCACATCCAGGGGACAGAGGGCTCCATTCTCCCTGTGGTCTTTTCTCACCTCTAGCTCTCATATTATTGCTGAGTTAAGAGACCTTAGAGGAGTTTTATTAGCATCTTCTCTGATAACTTCTCAGACAGTTGCTATTTCTTAAGAATGGAGTTTGATTTATACTACTTCCTGCTAACTATATTTCCTGATGTTTCTAGTATGTGGATGGCATTCTGAAGCTGGTAGAGGTTGATCTCTGCTTTGACTTCCATTTGTTATTAAATTAAAATCTGAGAGCTGGAATTGTTATGTGCCTATGCTGGTTTTGCTCTTGTTCTCTGGAAGTCTTTATTTGTGTTAGTTTTTATTTTATATATATTTAATGTTAATTTTATTTTATATAAAATATTTATTTTAATTTTGATTATATATACATGCATACAGAAGTCTTTCTTTAAAGCATCATTAAAGAGGGAAAAGCAAAAATACTCAACTCAAATTAAAAAAATTTCAATTAGGAGTCACTATGTGGAAAATTCAGAGAAGGCAATGGCACCCACTCCAGTACTCTTGCCTGGAAAATCCCATGGATGGAGGAGCCTGGTATGCTGCAGTCCATGGGGTTGCATAGAGTCAGACACGACTAAGCGACTTCACTTTCACTTTTCACTCTCATGCATTGGAGAAGGAAATGGCAACCCACTCCAGTGTTCTTGCCTGGAGAATCTCAGGGACGGGGAAGCCTGGTGGGCTTCCGTCTATGGGTTTGCACAGAGTCGGACACGACTGAAGTGACTTAGCAGCAGCATGAGGAAAATTTGATGTTTCAAAATAAGCTGAAAAAAGTTTACAGGTAATCTTTTTCTTTAATTCTTTAGGAAAACATGAAACATAGTGAGTTTTGTAATGCTATTTTTAGTTATCAGAAGACTAACTGCAAGTTACTATTGGCTTTTCTGATCAGTCTCTACCAGTCATTTGTAATACAGACCATGAGTCCCATATGGGACCTCATATTGACCACATCTTATTGTTTGCTTCTGTAGAAAATTGATCCTTCTTCTCCATCTCTATTTTTTATTCAATCTGGACCTATTTAAATAGCTGAATTGTCACTTTATTTAAGAATAATAACTCTCTTTGAATATGGTGATACAATTATGGTTATCTAATAAGTTACTTTTTCTATAAAGTCTTTATGTCCTGAGGCAGCTGTGAATTCAGAAGTCTTGATGTTAAAAAAATAAAAGAAGAAAAGCTGTAATCTCAGTTGGTGAAATGTGTCAAAGACTTTCAATTGAATTAACCACACCAGTTCAACATAAAGCATAATAGCTTTACATCAGTGGTATGATAAAGAGAATGTTTTCAGAAGAGACTAAAAAGACATATGTACTATACTATGAGAATAAAACAACATCATTCTACTAATAATACTAAAACAAGGATCCAAAAAAATTAAAGCATATCTGACTGGTCAGATCCAACAATTTGGGATGTTTCCTTATGTAACAAAGTTTAGTTAACAAAAATTACCCTGTCCAGAATGTTCTGACTCCAAGCTAGATGGAGTAAATACACTCTATCCTGTGACATTCTCCCACTGAACACAATTATAAACTCTGGACAGAATCCATAAAACAACTCCCTAACGACTCTGAAAAGTAAATGATAGCAGGCATAATTAAGAAAAGAAACCATAACTTGATGTAATATGACACTGGCAGGGAGTTTCTCATTTTTTTTTTCCTTTAGGATCATTCTGCCTGGGCTCAAAAGCAGCCAAAACCCAGATGAAGACGTAGAGCAGGTGGAGATGGAAAAACTTTGGAAGAATGTCTCTCTTATAAGCCCAAGAGCAGGCCACAAGACTCCTAAGTGTTGTAAAGAGAGGGAGAAATCCCTCCTTTATTTCTTTTCTTTCCTACCCAGCCCCCTGACAATACCATGATAATATGTTAGAGGCAAGGATGATGGCAGCGGTGGGCCTAAGGGAACCACCCTAAAGGGACAGAATTCACTCTGACCAGAGGAACTGTACTCACAAGAGGGTGGGCAATGCCTATTGCTGGTTTTTTTTTTTTTTCCCCCCCTCTGCTCTGTGATTCGTGGTCCTGATACAAATGCAGTTATGGGAATTGTGAAGCTGAAAAGAGAAAATAAAGCTCTGGCTTTCTGACTAATGTGCTGGCAAAGTGAGAGGGAGACATGGGATCAAGAAAATTTCAAAGAAGGACTTTCTTGGTGGTCAAGCTTCTAGGACTCCACACTCCCAATGCAAGGAGCATGGGTTCAATTCCTGGTCAGGGAACTTAGATTCCACAAACACAACTAAGAGATTCTTCACACTGCAATGAGGATTCTGCAGGCCACAACTAAGATCCTGCACAACCAAAGAAATAAAACCAAATCAATAAATATTTTAAAAATTTTTGAAAAGAAAATTTCAAGGATATTGCAGAAAAGGAGATAAAGAGGTCAATGCAATAATGTTGTTTATGAACTAGATTTATCTGAGAGCTGTCCGTGATTGTATCTAACTATAAATAGTGTACTATATGTGTTGAGAACTTCATTAGAGGATAGACAACCAGTCATGTCTCAGACTGGCTTTCAGGTTCTCCATTTAGATCAGCCCAAGTAGCACTCCAAAGGAAAATAAATGGGTATTGAAACCATAGCTGAAAGAAGGTAGATTAGAAGTTGCAGACTAAAACTAACTAGATAAATTGTTTGCTAAATCAAACAGTCAAAAAGTCAACAGTCTCCTCAAGATTTAAATAAGATCTGCAATCTCATGATACATTATTCAAAATGTTCAAGATATAATCCAAAATGGCTTAGCAAATGAAAAACAGGTAAACTTCAATTTATCATGGAAAAAGCAATCAAAAGCTGTTAACATGACTTTGTTCCAAGAAGTTAGGCTGAACACTCTTTAAACAAATAGTAAGATAGAAAATCTCAGCATAGATATAGAAAATATGA
This sequence comes from Aepyceros melampus, assembly GCA_006408695.1. Taxonomy (NCBI): domain Eukaryota; kingdom Metazoa; phylum Chordata; class Mammalia; order Artiodactyla; family Bovidae; genus Aepyceros; species Aepyceros melampus. Next base: position 594,825 of record SJXQ01002947.1, on the reverse strand, counting down.
AAAAAGAAGCAAACTGAAATTTGAGAGCTAGAACATACAAAAGTTGACATTCAATGGATGAGGTCAATAGCAAAACAAAAATGACAGAAGAAAGTCAATGAACTGAAGAAAGAAATTATACCATCTGAACAGCAGAGAGAAAATGGTTTAAAAAAATTGAACAAAGACTCAGAGATTTCTGGAAAACAAAAGATCTAGTATTTATGTCATCAGAATCCAAGAAGGAGATGAGAAAGCAAAGCACAGAAAACCTGCTTGAGGGAAAAAAATGTCTGAAATTTTCCTAAATTTAGCAGAAGACATAAACTTACAGATGTGAGAAGCACAACAAATCTCCAAAAGGATAAACTCAAAGAAACCACACCCAGACATGATGTAACAACTGCAAACTAAAGAAATAGAAAAAAAGGAGCTAGAGAAATATATGTGTTACCTACAAGGAAGCAATGATTAGAATGACTACATATTTCTCATCAGAAACTATGAAAAGAAAAGGCAGTACAACAACATTATATAAGTGCTGAAAGAACAGAACTATCCATTGAGAACTGCATATCTAGCAAAAAAAGAAAACTTTATAGGAAGAAAAATGAAATAAAAATATTCTCAGATAAAAGAAAAATAAGAAAATCTGCTGTTAGCAGATTTGCTATATAAAAGAAATGTTAAGATGAGTTCTTCAAGTAGAGGGAATTTATATCAGAGAGAAACTTGGAACATCAGCAATGAAGGAAAGATGAAATAAATCATAAATATAAAAATAGAAATAATAAACTATTCTTTTCCTCTTATGTTGTTTGACTCAAGTATCCAGTTGAGAGATAATGTCATAGCATTATCGATAACAATGGAGTTTTTGAAGTGTGTAGATGTAATATATGGCAACTGCCACAAAGGATGGGGGAGAATAAAGAAACTTCTGTGATGGGAAGTTTGCAACATCCCACTTGAAGTGGTAAAATATCAGCCCTAAATACACTATGAAAAGTTAAGTTTGTATATATATTGTAATCCCTAAAGGAACCACTAAAATAATTATACATGGCCATAGAAAAATTAAAATACTTGAAAATTCAAATAATTTGGAAGAAAGCATCAAAGGTTTAGAAAAAGAGGAATGAAAAACAGAGGAAGTGAACAGAATATGGAGACTGTCATTATGGATAAAAAGAAGATCCAACCATATACTATCTAAAAAGGTCCCCCTTTAAAATAATGATACAGATAGGTAAAAGATGGAAAAGATATCCCCTATGCAATCAATAACGGAAAATCTTATATAAGTAAGTTGTATGTAAATATCACATAAAGTAGATTTCAGAGCAAGGAAAATTAACAGGGGTAGAGGGAGACACTGTATAATGATAAAACCTCAAATGACATGATAACCTAAATGTTTATATATCTAACAAAAAGCTTCAAAATACAGGGAAAAGTGATAGAAATAAAAGGAGAAATTAAAGTTGCAGCGTTTCTTTCTCAGTTATGAAAAACAAGTCAAAATAAAATCAGAGATGAAACAGAACAAAATAATGTCTCAGCCAGATGTATCTAATTGATACTTGAGTGAAGTTGCTCAGTCGTGTCCAACTCTGACCCCATGGATTGGAGCCTACCAGGCTCCTCTGTCCATGGGATTTTCCAGGCAATAGTCCTGGAGTGGATTGCCATTTCCTTCTCCAATGAATGAATTGATACTTATAGAATGTTTTATTCAATAGCAGCAAAGTTCACACTGAAGTGCACATGTGTGCATGCGTGCTCAGTTGCTTCACCAGTGTCCAGTTGTTTGCAACCCCATGGAGCCAGCCAGACTCCTCTATTCATGGGATTCTTCAAGCATGAATGCTGGAGTGGGTCCCCATGTCCTTCTCCAGGGGATCTTCCTGACCCAGGGATTGAACTCATGACTCCTACATCTCCTGCACTGCAGGCGGATTCTTTACAGCTGAGCCGCAGGGGAAGTCCTGAAGTGTACAAGGATATTCATCAAAATAGACCATATTCTGGGTAATAAAACAAATTAACAAGTAAAAAATATAAAAAATTGTGGGATGCAGTTAAAGCAGTGCTTAGAGGGAGATTTATAGCACTGAAAGATTATGCCAGGGCCAGAGGTGTCTAGGAGCCAGTTAGTGGCTAATGGATGCTCTGCCAGATGGAGAATGTCAGGAGCAGAGGCATGGAGGATCTCAAGTTGTGCTTCAGACTCTGTCAGGTTTCAAGGAATGAGGACAAGTTCAGGTCAGTTCAGTCACTCAGTGGTGTCCAACTCTTTGCGACTCCATGAATCGCAGCACAGCAGGCCTCTCTGTCCATCACCAACTCCTGGAGTTCACTCAAACTCATGTGCATCAAGTGGGTGATGCCATCCAGCCATCTCATCCTCGGTCGTCCCCTTCCCTCCTGCCCCCAATCCCTCCCAGCATCAGAGTCTTTTCCAATGAGTCAACTCTTCACATGAGATGGCCAAAGTCCTGGAGTTTCAGCTTTAGCATCATTCCTTCCAAAGAGTACCCAGGACTGGTCTCCTTTAGGATGGACTGGTTGGATCTCCTTGCAGTCTCTCAAGAGTCTGCAAGGGACTCTCAAGAGTCTGCTCCAACACCACAGTTTAAAAGCATCAATTCTTCGGCACCCACAAGTTAGGGAACCACGTTTCAGTCAGTTCAGTCGCTCAGTCGTGTCCGAGTCTTTGCGACCCCGTGTATCACAGCACGCCAGGCCTCCCTGCCCATCACCAACTCCCGGAGTCTACTCAAACTCATGTGCATCAAGTGGGTGATGCCATCCAGCCATCTCATCCTCTGTCGTCCCCTTCTCCTCCTGCCCCCAATCCCTCCCAGCATCAGGGTCTTTTCCAATGGGAACCACGTTTAATGAGAGTTTATTGAAATAGGGCACACAGAATACAGAGGAGAGCAGGCAGCGCCCCCTGGAGGGAACTTCCTTAGCCTTGCGCTGTAATCCATGCTGTGTCTGTGTCTCAGGACATTCCCATCAGAAAGGATCTCCTTACCCTGCCCTGTAACCCCTGAAATGCTACTTAAGTGCACTTCCTCTCGGAGAGGAAGAACAATTGGTCTCCCTTCTCTGTGTCATCATACCTTAGGAAAGTAAGCACTTGCTGCTGGCACATTTAATATATGTTGATATCACTGAAGCTGCCAAGATACATGGCTTCATTGTTTTATTAATGGTTTTGGAGTATAATTGCTTTACAATGTTCTATTGGTTTCTACTGTACAGCAAAGTGAATTAGCTATATGTGTATGTTAGCTATACATATATGTAGATATATGTATATACATATATAGAGAGATCCCCTTTTTTGGATTTCTTTCCCTTTTAGGTCACCACAGAGCACTGAGTGGAGTTCCTTGAGCTATACAGTAGGTTCTCATTAGTTGCCTATTTTATACATGTATCAATGTTATATATATGTCGATCTCAATATCTCAATTCATCCCAACCCCCTTCACCTGCACCTTGGTGTTTATTATGTTTATTCTTTATGTCTGTGTCCCTATTCTGTTTTGCAAATAAGGTCTTCTATACCATTTTTCACATGTATGCATTCATATGCATTTGTTTTCCTCTTTCTGACTTACTTCACTGTGTATGACAGTCTCTAGGTCCATCCACATCTCTACAAATGACTGATTTCATTTCTTTTTTATGGTTGAATAATATTCCATTATATACATATACCACATCTTCTTTATTCATTCCTCTGCTGATGGACTTTTAGGTTACTTCCATATCCTGGCTACTCTAAATAGTGCTGCAGTGAACATGAGAGTGCATGTATCTTTTTGAATTATTAAAAGGGCAACCCACCCAGTATTCCTGCCTGGAAAATCTCATGGACAGAGGAGCCTGGTGAGTTACTGTCCATAGCGTCACAAAGAGTTGGACATGACTGAAGTTACTGAGTATGCACGAGGTATATGCCCAGGAGTGGGAATGCAGGATCATATGGTAACTCTATTTTCAATTTTTTAAGGAACCTCTAAACTAGAAGGCAATGGCACCCCACTCCAGTACTCTTGCCTAGAAAATTCCATGGATGGAGGAGGCTGGTAGGCTGCAGTCCATGGGGGATACGACTGAGTGACTTCACTTTCACTTTTCACTTTCATGCACTGGAGAAGGAAATGGCAACCCACTCCAGTGTTCTTGCCTGGAGAATCCCAGGAACAGGGGAGCCTGGTGGGCTACCGTCTATGGGGTCGCACAGAGTTGGTCACGACTGAAGCGACTTAGCAGCAGCAAACTGCCCTCCATAGTGGTTGTATCAATTGTGTTTGTCTTTGTCTTCCATCATTCCAAGATGATACTACTGAAGAGTGTTCATGTGTCAAGAGGGCCTAGACACCTAACTTGTGATCTTGGCAAATGTGTATTTTACCTTAGCCTGTCTATAGAATCTGTTGTTGCTCACAGTCCTGCCTTGCAAGATCACATGGTGCCTTTGTGCAAACGCTGTCTCCCTGTTCTGCATCCTGTCTCCTTCCTAGTACATCTCAGACGGCTGAAGCGTGACACCTCTGTCTTCCTTGGTTTCCAACTATGACTCGGTCATGCCACACTATCTGAAAGAGCTTCCCTCATCTTCATCACATTTCCTTAGCCTGCCAGGCTTGACTTATTTCTGCAGCATCTGCTTTCAAGTCCTGAGGACATCCAGTTTTCAATCTGTTCAAATTAATGGGCTATTCTTTTTTTATTTTATTTTTAATTTTTTAAAATTTATTTTTTATTGAAGTATAGTTTTACAGTGTTGTGTTAATTTGTATTATACAGGTATACATGTATGTATGTGTATATATATAAATATATATATATATATATATATATATATCTCCAATCTAGTTTTCATCTACTAACCCCAGATTCCCAGAACATCTTCCCCTTACCCTCTCTCCCCCTTGGTAACTACAATTCTGTTCTCTATGTCTGTGCGTCTGTTTCTGTTTCATAGATAGGTTTTATCTGTGCCTTATTTCAGATTCCACACATAATGGTATTTTACTTTCTCTTTCTGACTTACTGCACTTAGTCTGGTCATCTCTGGGTCCGTCCATGTTGCTGAAAATGGCATTACTTCATTCTATTTAAGACTAAACAGTATTCCACTGTGTGTATATATATATATACACCACATCTTCTTTATCCATTAATCAGTTGAAGGACATTTAGTCTGTTACCATGTCTTGCCTATTATGAATAGTGCTGCTGTGAATATAGGGGTACATGTTTTTGAATTATGGTGACTGTCCCCACACATAATTTTAGCCACCAGTCGGAACTTAGACCTTGAAATCTAGCTACCAACCTTCGCTTAGACATTTCGCTCTTTTCCAACAGTGGTCCTCACACTTGATGTGCATTTCAGTTACTTGTGGAACTCTGGGAAAAGATAGATGAGTAAGCCCTATCCCAGACCAGCTGAATCAAGATGATCAAAAAGAGCTCCTTATGATGGTCTGTTAAGAAAAAGCTTCCCCTGGAGGTTCTGCAAGGCCAATGTTAAGTGGTTTTCAGCTGTCTCTGGAGAGTGGTGATCCTAAAGCTTGAGCACATTTCAGAATCACCTAGAGAGCTTGGGCAAACATGAATTGCTGGGTCCCATCCACCAAGAGATTTGATTCAGTAGGGTAGTGACAAAGTATCTGCCTTTCTAACAAGTTTCTAGCTGATATAGATGCTGCTGCTCCAGGATCATGCTTTGAGAATCACTGCTTTAGAGAATCTTTTTACCGTTTGGTTTATGGAGTTAGTAATTTGTACGAGGAGAAAGAGACTATAGGAGTTAGAGAAATGTTCTCTTCCAAGTGAAGACATATGATCAACGTGATGAATAATCAAGGAACCAAAGATGATACATGTGACATAGGTCTAAAAATACAAAAAGCCTAAACAGAGAGGCATACCACCAGACTTTATGTATGTGTGGAAAAACTTAGTGTACGTTTGTTAATTTTTTGCCCGCATGGGGTCTTGCGTTGAAAGAATTCTCTTATCAAGAACCTATTCCATGCAGTTTGAGTAGAAGTTACTCCTCCTCCTTCACCTCCATGGTGGGTAAACACATGACCTTGACCTGGCTCTCCATCATTCTGCATTCCCCTGTCCACAGTGTTTAGATTACGGAGGGATATATCACCCAAGCTGGCCAATAAGTACTCTCTCTGGATTGCACTGGAATTCCCAGAAAAAGAGGCATTCTTTCCTTCTGAAATCACAGATTTGCCACCTTATAGAAAGAGCCTTTTGGGGGAAGGGAGAATAGAGAAAGACTTAGCTGAAAGATGAAAGGAGAGAGAGAGAGAAAGTGACCAAGAAAGAACATGAGACCTTGAAAGAGGATGAGACCGTTCTTTACCTGAACACCTACTCAGCTCTGCACCAACTCCTCTATGAAGCTTCTCAGCAGCACTGCCAGTGCATTTTGTTTTTATTTAAGCTACATTTGCATTGAAATTTTTCACCTTGTTCCCTAAGAGTTCTGCCCAATCCAGGGCACCTTCCAGATATCTACCATCTTAAGCAAATGCTCATCCCATAATAACTGAGATTTTATACCATGCAAAGATTGAATGTGTTTTAATAGCATTATGTCACACAAAAGGGTCTTCTTGATCAAAAACATTGGAATACTACTTCACATTATGTTCTTCTCTTAGGATATGTTTTACTCATTAGCATATTGAAGAACCAAGGCTATGGTTTTTCCTGTGGTCATGTATGGATGTGAGAGTTGGACTGTGAAGAAGGCTGAGCGCAGAAGAATTGATGCTTTTGAACTGTGGTGTTGGAGAAGACTCTTGAGAGTCCCTTGGACTGCAAGGAGATCCAACCAGTCCATTCTGAAGGAAATCAACCCTGGAATTTCTTTGGAAGGAATGATGCTAAAACTGAAGCTCCAGTACTTTGGGCACCTTATGCGAAGAGTTGACTCCTTGGAAAAGACCCTGATGCTGGGAGGGATTGGGGGCAGGAGGAGAAAGGGACGACCGAGGATGAAATGGCTGGATGGCATCACAGACTCAATGGACGTGGGTCTGAGTGAACTCCGGGAGTTGGTGATGGACAGGGAGGCCTGGCGTACTGCGATTCATGGGGTCGCAAAGAGTCGGACATGACTGCGCGACTGAACTGAACTGAACTGAACTGAGAAGTTTTTGGAGTAAATGTACCATTTAAATTTTTGTAACTCAGCATGTCTCTAATACATTTGATCATAGAGGCATGTGTGTGTGTGTGTTTGTGTGACTGGCTACACAATATCCATAGTTTTCATTTTGCTTCTGTGATGAATTTGAGGCCATTTTATATGGCCCACACATGAAGTGTTACTCTTATGTATAAACCATTCCTACAAAAATCACATTATACCTGTTAGAGAAGCAATACTATGTGAAATGCAAAAGCATGTGGCACCTTTCCTGGAGGATTGCTCTTTATATAAATAACACTACATTTAGCTTAGACTATGAAAAATTAAGTGTATGATCAAAGTGAGGAGGAAAAGAAGTCTTCCTTTGATTTGTGAAGAGGCTTGTATTTCCTTGCAGCTAGTCTCTCTTTTTGGTAGCAAATTCAGAGCATGGCCTCAAAGTCTTTTCAGTAGAGTAAAGCTGTTCTTGTCCTGCCTTTCTGTGAACCTGCAGAGAAAAGCACATGAACTTGAGTGCTATCACCTTTTATTCAGGCAGAAATATGTGGAGTGAGGTTAGGAGAATGAGTCGACTAGAGGCACACATTCTCTTCTTCACAACCTGGTTGGTCCAAGACCAATTCTCTGATTCCCAACCATTCTGATTCCCATGGCTACTTTCAAAACAAATGGGAAAATAATTCTGATGGAAAAGATATTTGTTCCACCCACTTCAGTGTGGTCACGGTCTGTCTTTTAGCAACTCAGATAAAATCTGCCAAGGCTGGATTCCTGAGTAATGTTCTTTAACTCTCAGCCAGCTCTGTCAGGCCCCAGGAACTATAAGCAGGCACTGAAGTTCTCTCTATACATCTCCTACTCTGACTTCCACCGAGCCTCAAGGGCTGGCACTTCTGTTCAACCAAGCTTTATTCAATAAGCACCACTAAGGTGACTGCCTTCCACCATCTTGGCTGCTACATCCTTGGATACCAGAAACTGACGAGAGATCAACGTGGCCAAAACCTCATGATATAACTTGGCGCCATGGGGAGAGATGCCCCTCTCCCTTTCATTTTGTGAAAATCCCTTTATCACCCTTCAAAGAGATCCCAGAACAGCGCTGCATTTGATCTCTTAAGAGGTGGTAGTGAAATAACTCAGAAGAAGAATTCTTTATTAGGCTGAGAGGACATAAGTTCTTTCAAGTTGGCACTGGAACATAGATTCATGCAACTGAAACCGAGCTGTGAGTTCTCTAAAGATGTTCTTCAGTCCCCATAAAAATGGATTTCTGGATCCTCTAGCTCCCTGCCTATATATGTCTGAGGCTCCTACTTGAACTGGAACACCTACTATAAAAGCATTAAAAGAAACAAAGATAGCAAAGGAAATAAAAAGGCTATCCAGACAAGACTGTAATTCAAAACGACACATACACCCCTATGTTCATAGCAGCACTATTCACAAGAGCCAAGACATGGAAACAACCTAAATGCCCATTAATAGATAAATGAAAAAGAAGATGTGGTGCGTATATGCAGTGGAATAATACTCAGCTTTTAAAAAGGACGAATAATGCCATTTACAGCAACATGGATGCACCCTAGAGATTACCATACTAAGTGAAGTAAGTCAGAAATAGAAAGAGGAAAACAATATAACATCAACTGTAAGTGGAATCTAAAATATGATACAAATGAACTTATCTACAAAACAGAAACAGGCTCACAAACATAGAGGACAGACTGTGGTTGCCCAGGCAGAGGGGGATGAGGGAGGGAAGGATTGGGAGTTCGGGGTTGCTGTTGCTGCTAAGTTGCTTCAGTCGTGTCTGACCCTGTGCGACCTCATAGATGGCAGCCCACTAGGCTCCTCTGTCTCTGAGATTCTCCAGGCAAGGATACTGGAGTGGGGTGCCATTGCCTTCTTCAATGCATGAAAGTGAAAAGTGAAAGTGACGTCGCTCAGGCGTGTCGACTCTTAGCGACCCCGTGGACTGCAGCCTACCAGGCTCCTCCATCCATGGGACTTTCCAGGCAAGAGTACTGGAGTAGGGTGCCATTGCCTTCTCCGGGGAGTTTGGGGTTAGTAGATACAAACTATTATACAGAGAATGGGTAAATAAGGTCCTAGTTTATAGCCCTGGGAACTATGTTCAATATCCTGTGATAAACAATCTTGGAAAAGAATATAAAAAAGAATGTATATGTATGTATCTGTATAACTGAATCACTTTTCTGTACAGCATAAATTAACACAATATTGTAAATCAACTATACTTCAATTTAAAAAAGAGAATATCAATGATATTTCATACATTTTTAGGGACTATTAGACATAGATTCATGTAGTTACCCCTTACCATCTTCCATATTAAAGGTTGGAAAACATTTCTATAAAGGGACAGATAGCAAATATCTTAGGCTTTACAAGCCATAGAGTCTGTGTTGGAACTACTCATTTCTGCTATTGTAGCCCCAAAGCTGCCATAGGCAATCTGTAAATAAATGGGAAAGTCTGTATTCCAGGAAAACTTTATTTCTGAAAATAAGGGACAGGCTAGATTTGGTCTATATGTTGTAGTTTGACAACATCTGTTCTGTATGATAGAAATATTTAAAGATCTTTCTTCTTTGAAGTGTGAATATAATGCTTCTAATTCATCTTCCTCGTATATACATATTTAAAAAAACATTTGATTGATATTTTCTTTTGTTGCTGTTCTTGGTTTTCCATGAAAGTGTTCGATGCTTTGTAATTAGGAGCTGTTGAAACATGTCTTTTTGCTCTCAAGCTGAAGTTAATTTGGAAGCCTGAGATACAAGCTGCCTGGGAAATGTTTATTTAGCTCAGTCTTATTGCCAGAGCTGATATGTATTTCTCAACCTCTCTTGCAAATATGGAAGATAAACTGCCTGAACCCCTCCTGTGCACACAAGATGGTAGCAGAGGTACCCAGTTCCTTCAGCTCTGAAATGCCTGTCACCTCCTTCATCCCAATGCATCCCTGAGAACAGTTCTAAGGCCCACATTTATTTTGTGTCCCCTTCTTGTAGTTGAGCCAAGACCAGATGGCAAAAACTTCTTTGCCTTCTGCTCTATCTTCTTTCCTCTTTCACCCTCTGGTTCCACCCTTTTCTAACTGTCCCTTAGATGAGTAGCTAAATATTTCTGCATCTTTTAAATGAACTTATATTAGTTAAGAAAAAAACTTGAAGAAGTAAATGCAAGTACATTACAGATTCATATAAGAGAGTCTCAAGTTAGGAGAAATCTTTCATTTTTTTTTTTTTTCAGGAATGAGTTAGACATCCTTGCCATCAACCAATGAACCCACGTGCAACAACTAGCACATACCAGGTCTGCGCCAGGCATTTTACATGGTTATTGAGCTCAGACACAGTTACATTTTGTGCCTGAGACACCACTCAGAACTTAGTGAATCAGAACAACTAACATCATTTTCATGATTGTATGCAGTTTTAAAAGACAAAATGGGTTAATATGCAAACATGTTCCACGGATAACTCTGCTAGTGAAACACCAAGAAGGACATTTAAAAGTGAAAACTATCAACAAGAAATTAAAAATGTAATTTAACTGAAAAAAATGAGATTAAACAATATTTTTGTTTGCTTGTTTTTCCAAATATCCATTGAAGGGAATAGAAGACTGGAAGGGCATAAAAACATCCCCGAGCAGTCACATCACCAGTTCTCCAGGTTTCTGGAGTCTCAGATGGACTGGCAGGGCTACTCTCCCCACAGGTCCTCTGCAGCCTGCCAGCCCTGGCTTACTCACCCAATGACAGAAAGTTTCCGACAGCAGAAAGTAAGTCCCAGTGGGCAAGCACTTTCAAGCCTTTGTCTGCATCCCTTTTGCACTTGTTGCATAGGCAAGAACAAGACCCTCGAGTAATGAATAGAGTAGAGAAATTGAGGAGTAGAGTAGAGAAATTGAGGAGTAGAGTAGAGAAATTGAGGAGTAGAGAAATGGACTTCACATTTGTGGGCAAAGTCACATTGCAAGGTAGCCCACATACAGAGAGGTAGGAACAAATTGGGGCCATTATTGTAACAATCTCCTCCAGTCAACCAGGCATGGAATGAATATGCATCCTTCCTTGTTGTATTTCATCCTAAAAAAGAGTTAGAAAAGGACTCTGAAGCCACACACACCATTATTATAACTGACAGTACGAAATGAGAAGGCCAACTGCCCCACTGCCCAGTTGTAGCTGATACAACCCAGAGTTCTTACTGAATGGTGCTGCAAATTATATTTGGGTGAATTATAGCTTTTTACCTAGTATAGTTGTTTCATTGGAAAAACAATGAATAAAAAGTATTAGAAAAAATATTCCCTTCCTGGCATTTAGTGTGGGCCTCAGAATTATCATGTTAAAGAGAAGATTATTATCTTCATTATTTGGAGATATAATCTTTTTCCTTCTAGACATTGGTTATAACAGGAAAAAACATTATCCTTCTCTCCATGCCCAGTGATGATCAGCACACCACATGGCCAAAAACCCTGGCTTGTTGTTCAATCACTAAGTCATATCTGACTCTTTCTGACTGCATAGAGTGCAGCATGCCAGGCTTCCCTGTCCTTTACCATCTCCCAGAGTTTGCTCAAACTCATGTCTATTGAATTGGTGATACCATCCAACCATCTCACCCTCTGTTGCCCCCTTCTCCTCCTGCTCTCATTTTCCCCCAGCATCAGGGTCTTTTCCAGTGAGTTGGCTCTTCACATTAGGTGACCAAAGTATTGGAGCTTCAGCTTCAGCATCAGTCCTCTCAATGAATATTCAGAGTTGCTTTCTTTTAGGATTGGCTGGTTTGATCTCCTTGCTGTCCAAGGAGCTTTTCAACCCTGGTTAGGAATTTTCAAATGAACACAGTTGTGAAGATAATGTAACAAACACAAAGTCATTCTTCTTCAGATACAGATATGATGGATTCTATAGAACTGAAGAGCCAAGAATGGAATAAGATGGGCATAACCCTTGATGTGAGGAATAAGTGGAAATTATATTATGGAAATTGGGAAGGTAGCTAAGAAACATGGAGTTTGCAATGCCCAAAGCCTAATAACTGCATTCATTATAACTACAGTCTGCCTTCCATATCTGCAGGTTTCCCATCTGTAGGTTTTGCATCTGTAGATACAGAAAGCAAACGGTATTTGTTGTACTCTGCCATATTTACTGCCATATTTATTTATGTTTTTTTTTTTTTTTAGCCACACCGCACAACATGAAGGATCTTAGTTCCCCAGCCAGGGATCGAACCAGTACTCCCTGCAGTGGAAGCTCAGTCTTAACCACTGAACAGCCAGAAAATTCCTGGTCCTCTGCCATTTTATATAAGAGACTTGAGCCTCCATGGAGTTTGGTATCCTTGATATCTCCTAGAACCAATTTCCTGCAGATATGAGGGACAACTGTACAATTTTGAGCCTCATCCCAAACCCCAGATTTTAACTTCTTGTTGGAACCAGACCTTCCAGGTAGGTTTCTAGTGCTTCTTGGTCCTCGTTAGTTGGGCAGATGACCACAAAACAAACAAAATAAATAATTCTATATTCAGTGTTTGGGGAGAGGAGGGAGTGCAAGAGGTACAGGGAATATGAGTCTCTTTGTCATTCATGAGCCATCTAGGAAAGAAGAAACCACTTGCCATCATTCATGCCAGCCACCGAAGAGCTGAGAGGCCAAACAGAGGAAGAAGAGACAAACAGAAATTAATGGCAGAAAGAAGCCACCCACATCCTAGGAATGGAGAGAACTTGGGAGGAGGCCAGCAGCTCGAGACATGCATTCAGAACTCAAATCACATGGTGCTATTCAGTGGAAGCTGGAGCCCCACAGCTGCTGGAGTAGCAGTTGGAGTTGTGTCCTCCTCTCTCTGGGTGATGCTCCTAGGGGAGGTCATGGGAAAGCTGCTACAAAAAGCCTCCAGCTCTTGGCCTCCCCTGAAAGTGGCCACTCTCTCCCCTTGTGTGTGGCTGCTCTCCACCATTGTCTGGAACTGTGAGCTACTAGGTACATGACTCTGCATCAGCCTGGCCAGGACACTTTCTTTGCTCCACTGAGGTTTGAGGCTCCTCCTCTTTGGTCCTTTTTATGTCCCTCTCTTCTCTGATATGTGTCAGACTGTATTGCAGGCCAAGACTCTCTAACCTCCTCCTGCTCTTGCTTCCTTTCCCCAGTCTCCAGCATTCCCCACCTCCATAAATTTCTTGCATGCCTGATTCCATCTTGGTTGCCTGCTTCTCAGACAACACAAACTGATAAACACTCCCCAGTTTCTCACAGTGTAAAGAGGAGCCCCAACTTGCTGCAAAAACTCAACCACAAACATACCCACCTCTTTCTCCCTTTCTCTAATTACATTGAAAATCTGTCTCCTGCTTAAGCTTTAGTCCCCATCTTGTCCTCTGAAGCCATTTCTCCCTCCTTTCAAAGAGACTTCCTCTATCCTTGTTACTCTTCTCCCTCTATTTTTATAACTAATTTTTATTGAGGTATAGTTGCTTTATAACATTGTGCTAGCCTCCACTGTACAAATACATATAGCCCCTCTCTCTTGAACCTCTCTCCTATCAAAACTACAATAAAGTATCACCTCACACTGGACAGAATGAGCATCATCAAAAAATCTGCAAACAATAAATGCTGGGAAGGATGTAGAGAAAAGAGAACCCTCCTGCACTGTTGGTGGGAAAGTAAATAGATACAACCATTATGGAGAACAGTGTGGTGATTCCTTAGAAAGCTAAAAATGGAGCTACTATATGTCCCAGAAATCCCACTCCTGGGCATATACCCAGAGAAAATTATCATACAAAAAGACATGCATCCCAATGTTCATTGCAGCATTATACACAATAACCAGCACATGGGAACAACCCTTCTCCCTCTTACATCTTCAATTTCACACTGCCTCCTGGCTCCTTTCCATCACCATAAATATGTATGAGAATCTCATCCATTACCAAAGGTGTTCACCTCAATTCCCAGCTTTTCTGCTTACTCTCTCTTCTCACAACCAGGCTCCTATGAGCACCAGCTATAGGAACTGCCTCCATGTCCTCATCTTCCATCTACACTTCAACCTCAAGGTCCTCTCCTGTGCCTGCCCCCACCACCACCACCCCCAACCTGTGAAAATACTCACCTCTGGGTTCCCAAGGACTTCCTGGTCACCAAGTCCAATAGCACCTTTCTGTCCTTAAATTACTTAACATTCAGCCTCTTTGGAGCATTCAACTTTCCTATCTATTCCCTCCTTTTCTGGAGACTTCTCTTTCATTGTGGGGCATATTTTTCTTCAGTTCTATAGCTAGTGTTTCTTAGACTCTTTCTCTGATCATCCAACTTTCTTTGGGCCCTGATCATCACACTTTTCATACAAGGACGTTCATACAAGGACTGTCATAATGTGGCCTTAGACTTCATCCTAATCTTCACCTTCTCTTTACTCTCCACCAGTAATGTCTCCTCTCCTCTTTTCTCCCTTCTTTTTCTCATCCTCACCTTCTCTTTCTCTTTCCCTCCTGTTATTTTCCATTTCAGGTCACATGTAAGCAACTGTAGTTTTCTGATCATGTAATTTCTCTCCTTTGCAAAACTTTGTCCCAATATCTCTTTGGGAGATCTTCTTCACACCATGTGACTGCCAAATTCAACACCTCTGTGGCCACTTCATAGTTAAATCCTACAATCTTTCCTCTGACATCTATCCCCTCATCACCATAGCTTGTTAAAATGGTTGATGTCTTTTCCTGTAGAGCTGCACACCTCTTTTTCTAGCCTTTAACACATTGTGTTGTAATTGCTTGTTTTCCTGTCATTTTTTCCAAGAATAATTCCTTGAGAGTGTAGCTATGTCTCCTGTTCCACTGAAACCCCAAGACAATGCATAGGACCTGGCAGAAGGAAGATCAATTTATGAAATGAATAAACAAGTTATTCTGCTTTAAATCTACTAAGTATTGGTCTATAGATAATAATGCTATTTTTGTTTAGGTGATCACATTATTAAAGATAATTAGTGGCCATAGAGTAAAATGTTAAACCCTTAGAAGGCATTTTTAATTTTATAGTTGGAATCCTACATAATAAGTCTTAAGGCTATTGAAAAAATAAAACTCTTCAGTATCTGTCCAACATATGGAAAGTCTAAATTTTTCAGAAGGGCAATTTGATGGAAGAAAAAGTTACTCAAAATTATACCAATGTCCTTTCATACACAGAACTGATCAAGGAATTTTAACATTTGACTTATTCAAGTTTCAGAAAAGTCTGATAACTGATAGCTGATTAGATATTTCAAATAAAGGAATGGAATTGTCTTTATGTAACTGATGCATGGAAGGTATAAATAAATGAAGTTATCCCTGAGAGAAATGTGATGAAGTGAGTTCCTATTTTTATAGTTATAGAAGTATAGATTAGATTAAGCATCGGATTTGGGGAGAACTCATCAGATGACATTTAAGAGTCTTTCTGACCTACAGTAAGATTTTGATTCTGATGATTTATATGTTTAGATCTCACAGACATACAATTACAGGCCTGAAAAATGTTTTAGAAATTAATGCAGAATCTCAGAGTTATAACCTGGAGGAAAGCAGTCTATAAGCCTTTGAGTATATGTATGGATGAATAGCTAGAATTTTTATTATTTTAAAAAACCTCTAGTATAGCAAATAAAGATGATACTTCTTTATTGATGTTCACTGCATGAACATCAGCCAGTTTTTCCTACAGCTCTTGACCTAGTGGGCAATTTGGCAGTGTGTATACAGTAGGGTCTTTGTCCAGCTATGTCAAACAACCACAGAGTTGCAAAGTTTATCTTTGTTCCTCTTTAGTCCCTATTTCTTTCCTAAGTCTTGCGCCCAGTGTATCTCCCAGTGCTTTCATACTTTCACTATGATCCCTGACTTCTCCCCCAGACATCTGATCTGGAAAAGCTCCTCTTCTTAGCATGCTACAAGCCAATGGGCATAGGCCATGCCATCACAGCTCTCCAAAGACTGGTCTGTAGACACGTATGTTAGACAACACGTGTGCACAGAGTAACCTTTGGATAAAGAAGTATCATAAAACTGTTAGTCACTCAGTTGTGTTTGACTCTTTGAGACCCCATGGACTGTTGCCTGCCAGGCTCCTCTGTCCATGGAATTTTCCAGGCAAGGGTGGGGGACGGTCCTAAGATGGTGGAGGAATAGGACCAGGAGACCACTTTCTCCCCCACAAATTCATTGACAGATCATCTGAACGCTGAACAAATTCCACAAAACAACTTCTGAACTCTGGCAGAGGACACCAGGCACCCAGAAAGGCAGCCCATTGTCTTCAAAAGGAGGTAGGACAAAATATAAAAGATAAAAAGAGACAAAAGAGTTAGGGGATGGAGAACCGTCCTGGGGAGGGAGTTATAAAAGCAGAGAAATTTCCAAACACCAGGAAACCCTCTCACCAGCGAGTCTTTGGGGAGTTTTGGAATCTCAGATGGCAACATAACTGGGTGAAAAATAAATAAATAAAACCCACAGATTATGTGCCTAATGGCAACTCCCAGTGAGGAAGTAGCCCACAGGCTTGCATCCACTACCAGCAAGCGGGGGCTGAACAGGGAGGCGCAGGCTGCATTGCTTAGGGTAGGGACTGGGCCTGAATGCTCTGAGGACAATCTGAGGGAGCTAATGTGAGATGAGCAATATGTGAAAAGGCAGAGGAACCAGAGGTCAAATTGCCAACATCCACTGGATCATTGAAAAAGGAAGGGAGTTCCAGAAAAACATCTATTTCTGCTTTATTGACTATGCCAAAGCCTTTGGCTGTGTGGATCACAATAAACTGTGGAAAATTCTTCAAGAGATGGGAATACCAGACCACCTGACCTACCCTGCCTCTTAAGAAACCTGTATGCAGGTCAGGAAGCAACAGTTAGAACTCGACATGGAACAAAAGACTGGTTCCAAATAGGGAAAGGAGTACACCAAGGCTGTATATTGTCACCCTGCTTATTTAACTTCTATGCAGAATACATCATGAGAAACGCTGGACTGGAAGAAGCACAAGCTGGAATCAAGATTTCCAGGAGAAATATCAATAACCTCAGCTATGCAGATGACACCACCCTTATGGCAGAAAGTGAAAAAGAACCAAAGAGCCTCTTGATGAAAGTGAAAGAGGAGAGTTAAAAAATTGACGTAAAGCACAGCATTCAGAAAATGAAGATCATGGCATCTGGTCCTGTCATGTCATGGGAAATAGACGGGGAAACAGTGGAAACAGTGACAGACTTTATTTTGGGGGGCTCCAAAATCACTGCAGATGGTGATTGCAGCCATGAAATTAAAAGACGCTTACTCCTTGGAAGGAAAGTTATGACCAACCTAGATAGGATATTGAAAAACAGAGACATTACTTTGCCAACAAAGGTCGGTCTAGCGAAGGCTATGGTTTTTCCTGTGGTCATGTATGGATGTGAGAGTTGGACTGTGAAGGAAGATGAGTACCAAAGAATTGATGCCTTTGATCCGTGGTGTTGGAGAAGACTCTTGAGAGTCCCTTGGACTGCAAGAAAATCCAATCAGTCCATCCTAAAGGAGATCAGTCCTGGGTGTTCTTTGGGAGGACTGATGCTAAAGCTGAAACTCCAATATTATGGCCACCTCACGTGAAGAGCTGACTCATTGGAAAAGACTCTGATGCTGGGAGGGATTGGGGACAGGAGGAGAAGGGGATGATGGCTGGAGAATGAGATGGCTGGATGGCATCACCGACTCGATGGATGTGAGTTTTAGTGAACTCTGGGAGTTGGTGATGGACAGGGAGGCCTGGCATGCTGCAGTTTACGGGGTTGCAAAGAGTCAGATATGACTGAGCAACTGAACTGAACTGAACTGAATGTGAGATAGCAACCGAAACAGTGGGATAGCCAGAGAGAGGGAAAAAAAAAAGAGACAGAAAGAGAGAACTTTCCCGCAAAAAGCTCTAACCTAAGGCACTGCCAGGCCCTCTCAGAGAACAATGAGTGACAGCCAGAGCCAGAAAGGGGCAATCTCGGCCCCAGAGATGTCATCCTTCACCAAACTGCAAGGAGGCTCCCAGTTGCTAACCAAGTCTTCCTGGGATCCTGGACAGTTGACATCTGCCAGGAGGGTCACAGCCAGAAATCAGCTCCCCAGGGGAGGCACACGGCATGAGACAGCATTCCCACTGTGTACCCAAGAAACTGAGTGGCTGGGACAAAGGAGGTGATAAGATGCCACCCACCACCTGGGGAGAGTGCGCTCGCCAAGCACCTGGTCGCCTAAGCTGCTCAGACCTGGGAAAGGCACAAAACGCTGACCCAACCAAGTCTTGCCTTTGTGGAGTATCTGAGAACCTGAATCTGAACCTGCTTAGACCTGGGAAGTGCACGCAACCCAGGGCCTGCTTTAGACAGTTCCCCTGCAGAGCAACCTGGAGCCTGAGCAGGGTAGACTGGGAAAGCACACACTCCATGAGTGGGGGTAAACTCAGTGTGATCGAGACACTGTGAGCACTCCCCACACATGCCACTGATACTTGTTTGCAGTGTTCCTTCCTCCTCACAGCACGACTGAACAAGTGAGTCTAAATAAGCAACCACTTTCGCCCCTCTGTGTCAGGGCAAAAATTAGACACTGAAGAGACTTGCAAGCAGAAGAAGCCAAAATAAACAGAGGGAAGTGCTTTGGAAGTGACAGGTGCAACAGATTAAAACTCAGTAGTTAGCACCGACTACATTGGAAGGGGCCTATAGACCTTGAGAAGTGTAAGTTGGAACAAGAAACTATCTGAAACTGAACTGACCTCACACTGCCCGCAACAGCTCCAGAGAAATTCCTAGATATATTTTTACTATTATCCCTGACTCCAGGGAACATTAATCAATAGGAGTTCATCCAAAAGCCTCCATACCTACACTGAAACAAAGCTCCACCCAAGAGCCAACAAGTTCCAGAGCAAGACATACCACACAAATTCTCCAGCAATGCAGGAACATAGCCCTGAGCTTTAATATACAGGCTGCCCAAAGCCACACCAAACCCAGAGACATCTCAAAACTCACTGCTGGACATTTCATTGCACTCCAGAGAGAAGAAATTTAGCTCCACTCACCAAAACACTGACACAAACTTCCCTAACTAGGAAACCTTGACAAGCCACCTGTACAACCCCACCCACAGTGAAGAAACTCCACAATAAAGAGGAACCACAAACTGCCAGAATACAGAAAGACCACCACAAACACAGCAATCTAAACAAGATGAAAAAGCAGAGAAATAGTCAGCAGGTGAAGGAACATGATAAATGCCCACCAAACCAAACAAAAGACATAGAGAGTCTACCTGAAAAAGATTCAGAATAATGATAGTAAAAATGATCCAAAATCTTGAAAACAAAATGGAGTTATAGATAAATGGCCTGGAGACAAGGATTGAGAAGATGCAAGAAGTATTTAACAAGGACCTAGAAGAAATAAAAAAGAGTCAATCAATAATGAATAATGCAATAAATGAGATCAAAACACTCTGGAGAGAACCAACAGTAGAATAACTAAGGCAGAAGATAGGATAAGTGATGTGAAAGTTAGAATGGTGGAAATAAAAGAAGCAGAGAGGAAAAAAGAAAAAAGAATTAAAATAAATGAGGACAACCTCAGAGACCTCTGAGACAATGTCAAACACCCCAACATTCGAATCACAGGAGTCTCAGAAGAAGACAAAAAGAAAGGCCATGAGAAACTACTTGAGAAGATAATAGTTGAAAACTTCCCTAAAATAGGGAAGGAAACAGCCACCTAAGTCCAAGAAACCCAGAGAGTCCCAAACAGGATAAGCCCAAGGTGAAACACCACAAGACACATATTAATCAAATTAATGAAGACCAGACACAAAGAACAAATATTAAAAGCAGCAAGGGAAAAACAACAAAAATACACAAGGGGATTCCCATAAGGATAACAGCTGATCTTTCAATAGAATCTCTTCAGGCCAAAAGGGAATGGCAGGGCATATTTAAAGTGATGAAAGAGAAAAATCTACAACCCAGATTACTGTACCCAGCAAGGATCTCATTCAAATATGAAGGAGAAATCAAAAGCTTTTCAGACAAGCAAAAGCTGAGAGAATTCAGCACCACCAAACCAGCTCTCCAACAAATGCTAAAGGATATTCTCTAGACAGAAAACACAGAAAAGGTGTATAAACTCGAACCCAAAACAATAAAGTAAATGGCAATGGGATAATACTTATCAATAATTACCTTAAACGTAAATGGGTTGAATGCCCCAACCAAAAGACAAAGACTGGCTGAAGGGATACAAAAACAAGACCCCTATATATGCTGTCTACAAGAGACCCACCTCCAAACAAGGGACAATACAGACTGAAAGTGAAGGAATGGAAAAAGATATTCCATGCAAATGGAGAACAAAAGAAAGCAGGAGTAGCAATACTCATATTAGATAAAATAGACTTTGAAATAAAGGCTGTGAAAAGAGACAAAGAAGGACACTACATAATGATCAAAGGATCCATCCAAAAAGAAGATATAACAATTATAAGTATATATGCACCCAACATAGGAGCACCACAATATGTAAGGCAAATGCTAACAAGTATGAAAGGGGAAATTAACAGTAACACAATAATAGTGGGAGACAATACCCAACTCACACCTATGGATAGATCAACTAAACAAAAAACTAGCAAGGAAACACAAATTTTAAATGATAAAATGGACCAGTTTGATATCTATAGGACATTTCACCCCAAAACAATGAATTTCACCTTTTTCTCAAGCACACATGGAAGCTTCTGTGGGATAGATCACATCCTGGGCCATAAATCTAGCCTTGGTAAATTCAAAAAAATTGAAATCATTCCAAGGATCTTTTCTGACCACAATGCAGTAAGATTAGATGTCAACTACAGGAAAAAAAACTATTAAAAATTCCAACATATGGAGGCTAAACAACACGCTGCTGAATAACCAACAAATAACAGAAGAAATCAAAATATGCATAGAAACAATTGAAAATGAAAACACAGCAACCCAAAACCTATGGGACTCAGTAAAAGCAGTGCTAAGGGGAAGTTTCATAGCAATACAAGCTTACTTCAAGAAACAAGAAAAGTGATCTAGTTTCATTCTTTTACAAGTGGTTGACCAGTTTTCCCAGCACCACTTGTTAAAGAGATTGTCTTTAATCCACTGTATATTCTTGCCTCCTTTGTCAAAGATAAGGTGTCCGTTAGTGAAGTCACTCAGTCATATCCGACTCTTTGCGACCCCATGGACTATAGCCTACCAGGTTCCTCTGTCCATGGGATTTTCCAGGCAATAGTACTGGAGTGGATTGCCATTTCCTTCTCCAAGGGATCTTCCCAACCCAGGGATCAACCCGGGTCTCCCACATTGTAGGCAGATGCTTTACCATCTGAGCCACCAGTTGTGTGGATTTATCTCTGGGCTTTCTATTTTGTTCCATTGATCTATGTTTCTGTCTTTGTGCTAGTACCACACTGTCTTGATGACTATGGCTTTGTAGTAGAGCCTGAAGTCAGGCAGGTTGATTCCTCCAGTTCCATTCTTATTTCTCAAGGTGGCTTTGGCTATTCTAGGTTTTTTGTATTTCCTTACAAATCGTGAAATTATTTGTTCTAGCTCTGTGAAAAATACCATTGGTAGCTTGATAGGAATTGCATTGAATCTGTAGATTGCTTTGAGTAGTATACTCATTTTCACTATATTGATTCTTCCAATCCATGAACATGGTATATTTCTTCAACTATTAGTGTCCTCTTTGATTTCTTTCATCAGTGTTTTATAATTTTCTATATATAGGTCTTTAGTTTCTTTAGGTAGATTTATTCCTAAGTGTTTTATTCTTTTCGTTGCAATGGTGAATGGAATTGTTTCCTTAATTTCTTTTTCTACTTTCTCATTATTAGTGT
>SJXQ01002947.1:544810-572420 GCA_006408695.1 Aepyceros melampus | reverse complement strand
GATCACTTTCTAACACCATACACAAAAATAAACTCAAAATGGATTAAAGATCTAAACGTAAGACAAGAAACTATAAAACTCCTAGAGGAGAACATAGGCAAAACACTCTCTGACATAAATCAGAGCAGGATCCTCTATGATCCACCTCCCAGAATGCTGAAAATAAAAGCAAAAATAAACAAATGGGATCTAATTAAAATTAAAAGCTTTTGCACAACGAAGGAAACTGTAGGCAAGGTGAAAAGACAGCATTCAGAATGGGAGAAAATAACAGCAAAAGAAGCAACAGACAAAGAATTAATCTCAAAAATATACAAGCAGCTCATGCAGCTCAATACCAGAAAAATAAACAACCCAATCAAAAAATGGGCCAAAGAACTAAACAGACATTTCTCCAAAGAAGACATACAGATGGCTAACAAACACATGAAAAGATGCTCAACATCACTCAATTAAAATTAAAAGCTTTTGCACAACGAAGGAAACTGTAGGCAAGGTGAAAAGACAGCATTCAGAATGGGAGAAAATAACAGCAAAAGAAGCAACAGACAAAGAATTAATCTCAAAAATATACAAGCAGCTCATGCAGCTCAATACCAGAAAAATAAACAACCCAATCAAAAAATGGGCCAAAGAACTAAACAGACATTTCTCCAAAGAAGACATACAGATGGCTAACAAACACATGAAAAGATGCTCAACATCACTCTTTATCAGAGAAATTCAAATCGAAACCACAATAAGGTACCATCTCACGCTGGTCAGAATGGCTGCTATCCAAAAGTCTACAAACAGAAAATGCTAGACAGGGTGTGGAGAAAAGGGAACCCTCTTACACTGTTGGTGGGAATGCAAACTAGTACAGTCACTATGGAGAACAGTGTGGAGATTCCTTGAAAAACTGGAGATAGAATTGCCATGACCCAGCAATCCCACTGCTGGGCATACACATCAAGGAAACCAGAATTGAAAGAGACATGTGTACCCCAGTGTTCACTGCAGCACTGTTTATAATAGCCAGGACATGGTAGCAACCTAGCTGCCCATCAGCAGATGAATGGATAAGAAAGCTGTGGTACATATACACAATGGAATATTACTCAGCCATTAAAAGGAATATATTTGAATCAGTTCTAATGAGGTGGATGAAACTGGAGCCTATTATACAGAATGAAGTAAGTCAGAAAGAAAAACACCAATACAGTATATTAATGCATATATATGGAATTTAGAAAGATGGTAATGATGACCCTATATGTGAGACAGCAAAAGAAACACAGATGTATAGAACAGTCTTTTGAACTCTGTAGGAGAAAGTGAGGGTGAGATGATCTGAGAGACTAGCATTGAAAATCATGTATATTAACATATGTGAAACAAATCACCAGTCCAGGTTCGATGCATGAGACAGGGTGCTCAGGGCTGATGCACTGGGATGACCCTGAGGGATGGGATGGGGAAGGAGGTAGGAGGGGAGCTTCAGGATGGAGAACACATGTACACCCATGAGTGATTCATGTCAATGTATGACAAAACCACTACGATATTGTAAAGTAATTTTCCTCCAATTAAAAAAAAAAAAAGTTATTGTCCAGGCAAGAATACTGCAGTGGGTTGCCGTTTTCTTCTTCAGGGGATTTTCTCAACCCAGGGATGGAACCCTGGTCTCCTGCATTGCAGGCAGATTATTTACCATCTGAGCCAAAATCAAACTCTTCAGACTGAGTGAAACAAAGCAGAAAGATGAGTTTGTTGTAAGGGTTTCAACCGGCAAGCTGGGAAATTCAAGACTATGGGAGCAATGAGTTCTGAGTTGCTCACAGACTAAAGGGTTATTATTTCAGCTTATTTATTGCCTAGTGATCTTCTTCCTTATTTAGATCAGGGTAGTTGAATCAGGGAAGCAAAGAAGTCCAAAAATGGAGTGAACAGACTTGGTGTTTGGGCATTGGCTGGTGTCCTTTGGTTGAGTTTTATTTTTCTCTAACGTGCTTGTGCTGGCCAATTCCTTTCTGTTGTCAACATAAATGACTCCATTTTACTTTGGGGTCTTTAGCAGGTACTTCTGAACAAGCTTATTCCACATTTACCATTCCAAGGGAATAATGACTAACAGTCACTTTGTCTTGCATTAGAATTTACAACAGTGGGGCTCTGGGAAATCATGATAGGACCTTTCTAATTTCTGTTGATCTTTCCACTCCTGATTTTTCACTCTATGATGTGCTAGCTTTTGACTTATCCTATGACTCTTTGGTTAGATAAAAGTACGTAAATAAGCAATCAAAAAAGGAATCAACCAGGAAAGACTGGAAACATTTACTACCAAAGATACCATACATCAGTAAATAAAAGATTTCTGTATCACAGGATACAGGATAATTGGGACTGGTGCACGGGGATGATCCAGAGAGTTGATATGGGGTGGGAGGTGGGGAGGGGGTTCAGGATTGGGAACTCATGTACACCCAAGACGGAGTCATGTCAATGTATGGCAAAACCAATACCGTATTGTAAAGTAAAATAAAGTAAAAAAAATAAATAAATAAAATCCAGAGCAAAAAAAAAAAGTTAAAAAAAAAAAGAATTCTGTATCAGGCTAAAATCCTTTCTTATAGCCTCCATATGCCATTTCTTGCTCAATTACTCCTCTCTTGGCTAAACTACCTACTATATTACCATGTCCTCAAAGCCATGCTAAATGAATTGTCATCTAATTTCCAAGAAATCATTTCATTAAAGTATTAACCCTCACCATTTTTTAACATATTATTCTCTGCCAGATAATATCTGAATTCTGAGAGGTACTTTCAATGCCTCAGTCAGAATACTGAGCAATTTGGAAGACCTATGAAAAGAAAAAGTGAAAATGTTAGTCACTTAGTAGTGTCTGACTCATTGAGACTCCACGGACTATAGCCTGCCAGGCTCCTATGTCCATAGAATTCTCCAGGCAAGAAGACTGGAGTGGGTAGCCATTTACTTCTC
This sequence comes from Aepyceros melampus, assembly GCA_006408695.1. Taxonomy (NCBI): domain Eukaryota; kingdom Metazoa; phylum Chordata; class Mammalia; order Artiodactyla; family Bovidae; genus Aepyceros; species Aepyceros melampus. Next base: position 569,432 of record SJXQ01002947.1, on the reverse strand, counting down.
CAGGGGATCTTCCTGACCCAGGTATCAAACCCAAATTTCCTACATTGCAGGCAGATTCTTTAATGTCTGAGCCACCAGGGAAGCCCTGAGAGACCTGTATTTGCCCATTAAGGCTTCAGTTCAGCTCAGTCATTCAGTCATGTCAGACTCCTTGTAACCCCATGGACTGCAGCACACCAGGCCTCCCTGTCCATCACCAACTCCTGGAGTCCACTCAAACTCATGTCCATCGAGTTGGTGATGCCATACAACCATCTCATTCTCTGTGGTCCCCTTCTCCTCCCACCTTCAATCTTTGCAAGCATCAGGGTCTTTTCCAATTAGTCAGTTCTTCACATCAGGTGCCAAAATACTGGAGTTGCAGCTTTAATGACAGTCCTTCCAATGAATATTCAGGACTGATTTCCCTTAGGATGGACTGGTTGGAACTTCTTGTAGTCCAGGAGACTCTCAAGAATCTTCTCCAACACCACAGTTCAAAAGCATCAATTCTTTGGTGCTCAGCTTTCTTTATAGTCCAACCCTCACATCCATACATGATTACTGGAAACACCATAGCCTTGACTAGATGGCCCTTGTTGACAAAGTAATTCTCTGCTTTGTAATATGCTGTCTAGGTTGGTCATAACTTTGCTTCCAAGGAGTAACTGGCTTTTAATATCATGGCTGTAGTCACCATTCTGCAGTGATTTTGGAGCCCCAAAAATTAAAGTCTGTCACTGTTTCCATTGTTTCCCCATCTATTTGCCATGAAGCTATAGGACTGGATGCCATGATCTCAGTTTTCTGAATGTTGAGCTTTAAGCCAACTTTTTCACTCTTTTCTTTCATTTTCATCAAGAGGATTTTTAGTTCTTCTCTTTCTGCCATAAGGGTGGTGTCATCTGCATATCTGAGGTTATTGATATTTCTCCCAGCAATCTTGATTCCAGCTTGTGCTTCTTCCAGCCCAGCATTTCTCATGATGTACTCTGCATAGAAGTTAAATAAGCAGGGTGACAGTATACAGCCTTGACGTACTCCTTTCCCTATTTGGAACCAGTCTGTTGTTCCATGTTCAGTTCTAACTGTTGCTTCCTGACCTGCATACAGATATCTCAAGAGGCAGGTCAGGTGGTCTGGTATTCCCATCTTTTTAAGAATTTTCCTCACTGCCACTTGCTGGTGCTTGCTCCAGCACCATGCAGCCACCGCTTGCTCCAATACCATTCTCTCATTTTTGAGATTGCATCCAAGTACTGCATTTCGGACTCTTTTGTTGACTATGATGGCTACTCTATTTCTTCTAAGGGGTTCTTGCCCACAGTATTAGATATAATGGTCATCTGAGTTAAATTCACCCATTCCAGTCCATTTTAGTTCACTGATTTCTAAAATGTCGACATTTACTCTTGCCACCTCTTGTTTGACCACCTCCAGTTCATAGACCTAACATTCCATGTTCCTATGCAATATTGCTCTTTACAGCATCAGATTCTTCTTCTATCATCAGTCACATCCACAACTGGGAGTTGTTTTTGCTTTGGCTCTGTCTCTTCATTCTTTCTGGAGTTATTTCTACACTGATCTCCAGTGGCATATTGGGCACCTACCGACCTGGGGAGTTCATCTTTAGTGTCTTATCTTTTAGCCTCTTCATACTCTTCATGGGGTTATCAAGGCAAGAATACTGAAGTGATTTGTCATTCCCTTCTCCAGTGGACCACCTTCTGTCAGACCTCTCCACCATGACCCATCCGTCTTGGGGGCCCTACACAGCATGGCTCATAGTTTCACTGAGTTAGACAAGGTTGTGGTCCACGTAATCAGATTGGTTAGTTTTCTGTGACTGTGGTTTTCATTACGTCTGCGGACTGATGGAGAAGAATAAGAGGCTTATGGATGCTTCCTAACGGGATAGACTGACTGAGGGGGAAACTGGGTCTTGTTCTGATGGGTGAGGCCTTGTTCAATAAGCCTTGGAGGAAGGCATGCACATCCAGTGCCGTTCCATTTTATCGTTCCAGTTGTTAGGAAATTGTTTTAACCAATGCTGGGCAAAAAAAAGTGTCCCAGATGGTGAAATTCTAGGTACAGCTGATGGTGAGTTAGTGAGGGACATATTTTGGATCCAGTGACCACAGTTCTGCTTCCAGACTTGATACTTCATAGCTGTACAACCTTGGACAGATTATTGGCCCTCTCTTTGTTTTTGTTTCTTTCCCTAAAATGGTTCTTGCCATAACAAGGAACACCATTAGAATTTGCCATAAATTATTTGTTACAAGTTGAAAATATCCTGCTGAGGCACACTATAAATCGGAAATATTTATTTATGAAGAAATGCTTGTGTTTTTCATCTACTTTGTTACAGTGGACTTTAGGAAAGCCATCCTTTTGTGGATGACAAGAATAAGTGGCATACACATGGCTAATGACAAATACCGCTGAGGGTTGAGCTATTTGAGAGTTGGCTTAGCTTTGTTACTTGGCAAGCTCTTCTTTTTCCCTAACTGGTTAATTCATCTTTTGTTTACAGAACCCTGAGCCTCTGTTTATACCTTAAAGGCAACAGAATTTTACTTAGTTCCTAAGGCAGTTACGCCTAGAGGAAGATCATAAGATACCCTGAATGTGGCATCTGACCTTTAAAGGAGGATAAGTCATTCTCAATGCCTCCAAGGTTAAACTCTGCAGCTGTTATTTTAAAGAGGGCAGTACAGACTGCTTTACCGCAACCTAGAAAATAGCAAGTTATTTTCTCTCTGGGGTGACCATTTTTTCCTAAACAAATAGAGATAATTGCCTATTTAATTTATGACTTGAGGCAAGTCACTTATTGCCTGAAAATACTCATTGGAAGAGCCTAGCATTTTTAAATTAAAATACACTATAATTTAGGTTACAATCTGTCATTTCTTTTTAATCCAATCATCATCCATTATTATATAAACAATTCTGATTGAAGATGTATATTTTTATAAAATAGCTTCTTTCCCAACTTCCTACTAAATTAACTATTGTAGACCCAGAAAAACATAAACACTCAGAACAATGAAGAAAACTGCAAGTTACCAACAATCCATTGTCCATTGACAGAATCTGGGGAAAATTTCTGCTAATGACAAAGGCGACATGAACAGTTTGAAGTAAGGAGCCCTTGATTATGTCACCAGCCAAGTGGTGAGTGTCTGAGATTGAATTCCATGAGGCTGGAACTAAGAAAAGAAGAAGAGACTATCTAAAGTAACTTAAGACATCAAGAAATAGAGAAACATTCCAAGTCAGAGTCTTTTCAGGAAAATTAAGATTTCTACCATGGCAACAAGAAGTTTTGAACACAAAATACATTTACCAGATTTCTTACATAGAATATAAAAAGCATTAATAATAAAAGAAAAAAGTGATAAATTCAACTTTATAAAAAACTAAAACTCTTGCTCATCAAAAGATACTATTAAATATAGAAAGGTAAGATACAAAGTGGAAGAAGTATCCACATATATATGTCACTATAAATATGCCACTGTATATGTGTGTGTATATATACATTTATATATAAATATTTATAAGTGGGCAAAAATGTAAACAGTCACTTGGCAACATAAGATATACAAAATCCGGGAGTTGGTGAAGGACAGGGAGGCCTGGTGTGCTGCGATTCATGGGGTCGCAAAGGTCGGACACGACTGAGCGAGTGACCTGAACTGAACTGAACTGATCATACACATGAAAAGTTGCTCGTTAGTCATTGGTGAAATGCAAATTAAAACCATAGTGAAATACAATTGCACATTCTCTGTAATGGCCACTATTAAAAAGAATGACAACACTAAATGACGGAGAAGATGTGGAGCAACTGGAAACCTGACATTACTTTGGAAAGCATATATTGCTTTTAAAAAACATTTTAAAACATATATTTACCCTATGCTCCAGCAACTTCACTTCTAGGTATTTATTGAGGAGAATGACAACACAGGCTTTCAAAAAGACTCATACAGTCAAAGAATTATGGTGCATTCACTCATGCAGTGGAATGCTGATTGCAATGCAGAGGAAAGTCTTTTTCCCCTAAAAGACTTTATGAATCTCACAGACATCATGTTCAGAGAAAGAAGCGAGGCACAAGAACATATACAATGTGGAGTATGTACTATCCTAATGTCCAGCATCAACCCTGAATTTTGGAAATGAACATAAGGGAACTTTTTGAGATGATAGATGATCTGTATCTTAATTGAATTGTAGATTGCACAAGTGCATTCATTTGCTGAAACTCCTCAAACTGTATTCTTAAGATGTTTACATTATAGTATATAAATAAATTTCAATTTTTAAAAAGTAAAGCATTAAGTAAAATCATTATGTTCAAGGAATTATAAGATAAGGCATTAAATTTTGGAAGAGTACTTCCAACTTGTCTTAATTGGGGTTCCCACAGAAGGACATTTTGAGACACTATTTCAAAAGTTTACAAGGTAAGTTCGGGAAACACGGGAAGAGGGCGGGGAAGTAAAACAGGGAAAGGAAGCCAGCCAGTAATGGGTGTGTTTTAAAACAGATTCCACATTGGACAATTAGAGCTTCATTTCCTGAAGAAACCTAGGAAACGGTGCAAAACACAGGGTCAGTGTTATTCTCCTGGGAGAAGAGGACACTGAGGTGTTTATATACCTACTCTCAATAGTCTTTGGTTGGGCTGTTCACACAGGTTGTTAATTTCTGGACACTCCCAGCCTGCCATGTGAGTGAGAAAAGAAAAATTTTGTAATTCCATAAAAAGCCTTCAGGTAAAGTAATAAGATACGAGGAATTAAAATTTATTTGTCCCACATTGAATGCTAGTGTCCAAGGGATATGTGGGAACATTGATAGCATTTGCTAAAAACCTTTAAAAACAATCAGAGAGGGAAATTTGGTGTAAGGTTGACATACGGGTTATACAAGACTGCCCACTGCCAAGAAAAACTGTAAAAGATCAACAAAAACAAAAATATAAAAATAAAGCAAAATAAGGAAGAAATACAATTTTTTCTATTGTAAATATAATGAAGTAAACCTAGAAAAAGTAAAGCCTGCAAGAGATAAATAAATAAAACTGACCTCATAGTCCCCTTTACAAAAAAAATCACCAGAAGGCAATGGGATATTGTGCAAAGTTTTGAGGAAAAAGAAAAGTAACCTGAGAATTTAAACACAGTTTTTGTTATTGGCTCCTGGAAAAATACTAAAATCCACAACTATTGTTGTTTAGTTGTTAAGTCACGTCTGACTCTTTGCAGCGCCATGGACTGTAGCACGCCAGGCTCCTCTGTCCTCCACTATCTCCCGGAGTCTGCTCAAATTTATGTCCATTGAATCCGTGGTGCTATCCAACCATCTCATACTCTGTCGTTCCCTTTTGATTTGCTTTCAATCTTTCCCAGCATCAGGGTCTTTTCCAATGAGTTGGTTCTTCACATCAGGTGGCCAAAGTATTGGAGCTTCAGCTTCAGCAATAGTCCTTCCAAATACTCAAGATTGATTTCCTTTAGGATTGACTGGTTTGACCTCTTTGTAGTCCAGGGGACTCTCAGGAGTCTTCTCCAGCACTGCGGTTCGAAAGCATCAATTCTTTGGTGCTCAGCCTTCTTTATGGTTCAACTCACACTTCCATACATAACTACTGGAAAAACCACAGGTTGGACTGTATAGACTTTTGTAGGCAAAGTCATATCTGGCTTTTTAATGCGCTGTCTAGTATCATCATCTGGTGACCTTTTTTTCTTATGAGGAATAAATAGAATGTGAATGTGACTATCGTTTTTAAGCCATTTTTTGTGTGTTTTCCCTCTAGAATATTAGCTACAGATTGCAACGAAGTGAAGAAGAATCAAGGGGAACACATACAATGCTTGCAAATTTCCTGTTAAGAAATCATCTTTCTTTTTCCATGTGCTACCTTATTTCATGTTAAAGAATAAAGGGAATCTTCCCCTTCCAATGCCGCAAATGAAGTCAAAGTATGATGACTGCATACTTTCACTGAAATGTCCCAAAGCAAAGAGTCTGATTCCCTATCCAGAGGGAATCTTCCCTTTGGGCAACAACTCCCATATCCTCTTATCTATTCAAAGACATCTCATCTGCTTTTCCCTATATGATCAAACCTCCTTCTCTGTCAGATCATTTCTATTAGCATACAAATAAATACTGCATATTTCTCCATCCTATTTCTCTGCTCCTCTTTGCAGCAAATGTCTCAAAAATTTCCTTTCTTTCTCGCCTCTATTTCTTTCTCCATTCTTCCTGAGCTGATTCCAATAAAGCTTTTCCATACAATGCTCTATTACAACAGCACTTCTCAAGATCTTCCTTGACCTCTACCTTAACAGATCCAAATCCTAATTGTACTTGACATTTCAGTGATGTTTAACAGCAGTGAGCCCTCTTTCCTTATTTAAGTAGTTTTCCACACAGCTTTGGGGACTGTATTCCCTTTCACTGACAGCACATTCTCTATCTTTACTGGACCTCATCCCTCTGAATAGGGCTTCCCTGATAGCTCAGTTTGTAAAGAATCCGCCTACTAAGCAGGAGACCCGTTTCAATTCCTGGGTCAGGAAGATCTGCTGGAGAAGGGATAGGCTACCCACTCTAGTATTCTTGGGCTTCCCTTGTGGCTCAGCTGGGAAAGAATCCGCCTGCAGTGCTGGAGACGTGGGTTCAACCCCTGGGCTGGAAAGATTCCCTGAAGAAGGGAAGGCGACCCACTCCAGTATTCTGGCCTGGAGAATTCCATGGACTGTATTGGCCATAGGTTCTCAAAGAGTTGGACACGAATGAGTGACTTTCACACACACACACACACACATCCCTCTGACCTCTAAACATTGAAGTGCCCCAGACTTAGTCACTTTCTTGGTGATCTCCCATAGTTTCATAGCAATAAATACCACTTGATATTCTGATGCTTCCAAATTTACATCTGTATTCTCTTTCCAGAACCACCTATTTGATATTTATGTTTGGTTTGGGATGTCTAGTCAAATTCTCAAATTTAACATGATCCATTCACATAACTGAAATACTCTGTGCCACCAAGCCTGTTTTTCCCACGTTCTCCATGTCAATGAATGAAGACACCATTTTTTCCATTTGCTGTGAAACTGGAGTCCACTTTAATTTTTCTCTATGCCTCATACCTCACACCCCTGAGAAAATCTTGTTAGATCTATCTTCAAATTATATTCAAAATCTGGCAAATATTTATCAGCTCTCTAATCAGCACCGTAATTTTAGTCACTTAGACTCTTGAAATAGTCTCTGAACTGGTCATCTCCATTCTGGACTGTAGGTGAATATGATGTGTCAATATATGTAAAAATGTACCATTCTGATGAGTGATGCTAGCATGTGTGGAGGCAGTGAATGTATGGGAATCCTCTGTACCTCTCCCAAAATTTTGTGATCAACCTAAAACTACTCTGAAAAAAAGTCCTAAAAAAATCCTATGCACTATAATATTACTGATTTGGTTGGTGTCTGAACTGCAAAGAAAGGAACTGATAATCAGAATTCAAATAGTTTTTTCTGTTGTTTCTTAATTTTTTATTTTGATGAAAGTTTTTGTCTTGATGCCTGTTGTTTAAGAAAATAGTATATTCATTGTTCATTCAAAGTGAAGGAGAGATCATGTGATCTTTTTTGTTTATGTATATGAAAAATCTGTTTCTCTCCACCAAATATCTCAGTTCTTTTTTTTTTTTTAATTGCTCAGTTGTTCCAGCTCTTCATGACCCCATGGACTATACAGTCCATGGAATTCTCCAGGCCAGATTATTGGTGTGGGGAGCCTTTCCCTTCTCCAGGGGATCTTTCCAACCCGGGAATCTAAATGGGATCTCCTGCATTACAGGCAGGTTCTTCACCAACTGAGCTATCAAGTAAGCCCATCTCAGTTCAGAGAAGAATATTAATTTTTCATACATTTCTTAAAGCTTTTAAATAAGTGTTTATTGAGTATTTATATACCAGGCACTCTAAAAGAAAGTTGTTACTTTCTCTTTTGTTGAGCTTGGGGTTGACATACTAGAGCCTCCAGGCCAAATCTAGAAGCTAATTGCCAATTTTTACTCAAAAAATTTATTTGGGCATAGTCACATTTATTCATAAAATCTATGTCTGCTTTTGCTCTATAATGGCAGAGATGAATAATTGCAACAGAAATGGTAGATCCACAAACAAAATATTTACTCCTATACTTCATAGAAAACAGTTTTCTGACCCCCAATCTAGGGGATATGCCATGATATAAAGGCATTGGCTTTAGGACAGATAAATGTGAATGGAGTTAGGAAGAATGGAAGAAAGGAGGCCATGGGTGGCCAATGGGGCAATGCCAAGGGACCAAGGAGATAAGACTTGAGAAAGCTGGAGAAATCCAGGAGAAATCTGGCCAGGTGTGTGAAAAAAAAGAATGGTTGGTAATAAAGAGTTGGTCCCAAGGGAAGATGGTGACTAAAGACAAGTCTGAAGTGTTGCAAATAAGCCGTGTCTGTTGGAGTGGAAGTTGGCTGAGACATCTGCTTGTAAATCATGTGGAAATACTTGACAGAAAGAGACCTGCAAAGGAACAAGAATGATACTATGACTGGAGAAAAATGTTTAGCACACGAGGAAAACAGAAATGCCTCATTTTTCTTATGCCTGAGAGGAAAAACAGGTTATTGCTAGCACAGTGATGGGAGGAGATGGGTAACCATGGCCCCTTGTTTTTCTGCCAGAGCTTGCTGCTGCTTACTCCCTGAAATCTCAGAGCAAATATACGTGTTCATACTGGTTGTTAGTGGAGCTGAGTCTTTTGAGGATTGCCTATTGGGGAAATACTTAGGTTTGAACAAAGGGAGGTCACATTTCAGCACAGCTGTTTTAGTGGTTGGTGGACAGTATTGGATATGTTTTGAAATAAGAAGAACTATACATCATTCAAACAGGAGTTTTCATAGGTCCAGGGATAGGGCAGGAAGAGGGAAGGCCACAGAAGCAGAAGTTATCAGTATTCTTTTATACACAACTGCACAACGGCCGAAGTTCTAACTGCCTGTGGGCTCTCTCTGGCAATTGAAGCCCACTCAGTTGGGAACAGAAAGCTGGAAGTTCCAGAAATAGCACCCTGCCCCGGCAGGCAGCCCTCCGCAAATGACTAAAGGGAGTAGGCAAATAATCTCTAATTCCTGTAGCCCTCAGGTGGGATAACTCTGAGTCAGATGGCCCACAGTGTTCTCCCAGAGTTCCCTTGGGGGATTGAACTCCCGTCAACTACAGTGATACTGGCTTGAGAACCTACCATTTTCCTGTCTCCCTTCCCCTTCCCCTACCAGTCCTGGGATCACCTTGAATCATTGTCTCCAGGTCTCCTTCTGGAGAATCCAAATGAAGGAAATGGTCCACACTGAAGTGAGAGGTGGCATGAAATTGAATGCCTACATGATTATATATCTGAATTGTACTCAAGAAAGAATATCAAGATTGCATTGAGATTGACAGGTTCAACTTTCCAGCTTGAGAAGCAAGATAAAGCTCTTAATATGAGAACAAGTAACTAAGATCACAGACAGTAAGAAAGATTAAGGGTATTTGGGATGGTGTTGCTGAGCTAGTTGGGCTAGTGGTTTGGAATTAAAGTCATGCATGACAGAAAGCTGTTTGTTGAAGATGTAACACTCTTTGGCCCAGATTTGGGGCATCTAAATAACTAATGAAAATTAGTAAAATCTAGACATCCATTACAAGTAAATTCAATTCAAACAATTTTTTGTAGAAGTCAATTGTATGCATTATGCTGCATTGGGAACTTGGGGGTACAAAGTTGAATAAACAAGATTCCTGCTCTTGAGTGACATGAGGAGAAGTAAGGCTTTAGTCATTACCACATTTTATCATTAAAGCATCCCTGTAGGGCAGCCTGGGTATGCACACTGGTATTCTAAAAAGAAAAAAGCTAAGAAGTCAAGAGTGGTTGATTTTCAGGAAGATCATACATTAGAAAGGGAGATCAAACATCTAGGACTGTAAGAACTGACTGAGTTTTTAGTTTTTATCCATTTTTAAGGTTTTTTTTTCTCTTTACCACTCTACTTCTTTGTAATTATACTGTTTAATCAGAGGATCAGAATTACATAGTACTCAAATGGAAAGACATTCTCTTAGTCAATTATTTGTAGAGATGTTCATTGGAAGGACTGATGCTGAAGCTGAAACTCCAATACTTTGGCCATCTCATGAGAAGAGTTGACTCATTGGAAAATACTCTGATGCTGGGAGGGATTGGGGGCAGGAAGGGAAGGGGACGGCAGAGGATGAGATGGCTGGATGGCATCACCGACTCGATGGACATGAGTTTGGGTAAACTCCAGGAGTTGGTGATGGACAGAGAGGTCTGGCATGCTGTGATTCATGAGGTCACAAAGAGTCGGACACGACTGAGTGAGTGAAATGAACTGAACACTATTCAAGTATTCATGTATTTGTAGAGCATCTAACTAGGCAAATTGCAGTTTCTAGGTGAGATTAAGGGCATATAGTTATGTATAAGGAAATAAGGTAGCAGTTTATGTTGCATTTTATTTATAACACCATGACAACTATTTTAAAATGAATTTTATTGGATTATAGTTAATTTACCATGTTGTTAGTTTCCATTGTGCAACAAAGTGAATCGGTTATATGTATACATAAATTCACTTATTTAGATTCTTTTCCCACATAGGTCATTACAGAGCATTGAGTAGAATTCCCTGTGCCATGCAGTAGGTTCTTACTTATCTGTTTTGTATATAGTACTGTGTTATGTCAATCCCAATCTCCCAATTTATCCTTCCCCATGACAAATATTGAAGTGACAAATTATCTGTTACAGACAGAGCCAGTATTAATGAAATGGTACTGGGTCTATCTGTCAAAAGTAGCACTAAGTGGTCTTTAGTCTCCAGAGGAAGCTCACTAAAACATCAGCTGCTGAGCAGACATTGCTGGCTGGATGGGATAAGGCTGATGGAGAGGAAGAGAGGTGGATGGAGGAATGGCATCAATGAAAGATGAGCAGAATATGGGTGGAGAAAAGTGAACAGTATTAGAAGAGTATTTTATAGCTGTTCTGCTGGGTTTTTCAAGGTTTTTGTTTCTTTTAAACTAAGACAAAAATGTAAAAACTGATGATAGTAATTTAGTACATGATAATTTGCACAACTTTCCTTGATCCTTATCCTCTATTTGAATCTCAGTCCTCCCCAGATCTCATTTCTCCTCATCCATCACTTCATTCCTGCACTTTATTCCTTAGCTTCATCTCATCCTTACCCCTTCTCTAAACCTATCCCATTCCTCATCCTACCTCTGAATTTCAGCCTTGACCCAAGTTGCAAACCATCCACTCCTATCTTCCAAGAAATTAGTTGTTAAACAAATGTCTAATTTAGTGGTAGTTAAAAACTAAGTCATTAATTAAGTGATTAATAATAACTAATAAATAAATAAGAACTAATTTTCTAATTAATAATTAATTAGTTAAAATAGCTAATTGATTATTAAACTGGTAATTTTTAAGCTGAAATTTTAATATTTTGGTTTTGGCTATATTAAAAATTTCCTGCATCAAATGCCACATGAAAATGCTTTGTATACCTTATATAATCTTGGTGACACAGTCAGATAAATAATAGCACAGTTTTACATATCATTGCTGAAATCAAAGTAAGATGAAATAAAATTTGCTGTATCAGTCAGTATGCCTTTAAATGGCCACAGATCCCTATGACTCTATGTAACCACATTCACCCTAATGGGCATATAATATTTTGATATTGCTTTTATTTGGTATTTATTGGAGGCTTTTAGGTATCACCAGAAAGTGAACCAACAGTGAAATCCACAGTGGAGGTGAAGCGAAAAGGGGAGATGGATATGTGGGGGCCCTTGAAAGGAGAAGCAAAAAACTGCCCAGTAATATGCAATGAACTAAATGTCCAACTCAGAGTTATAAGGAGCACTTGGTTTTGAGCATGGATGGCTAGAGGAATAGGCCTTCTAGTAGGGAACTCCTTTCATGCACATTATCATTTTATGATGGATAAACTCAACATCTTAGAGGTGTTCTTTAAGGCTGATAGAACTCAGTAACTACGGTGGATTTTAAAACGTCCACAATTCTTTGCCAAGAGATGGCATTCATAGCCTTACCCATGCTGGCTCTGGGTTGGCCCTGTAATTTGCTTTGACCCATAAAATGCGCTGGAAGTGACATTGTTCCATGGATGAGCACTTCGGAAGGTTGGCAACTTTTGTGTTTGCCATCCTGGAAGCCAGTTGCCATGCAAAAAATACAATTACCCTCATGGAAAGGGGGGACGTGTGCAGAGAGGCTCTGGAGAAAGAGGGATTATGAAGGGAGAAATGCAGCTTTCCCAGCTACCAAACTTAGCCATCAGATGTAAAAGGGAAACCATGTTGGGTCTTCATGCTCACGTGAGACCCCAGTCCACACCACAGGGAACAGAGATAATCCACTCTGCCTAGCCTCACGCTGACTGCAGATCATGAGCATACACATTGTTGTTCTGAAGTCACCGGGTTTTGGAGTAGTTTCTTACATAGCAATAGATAACTAAGACAGAAATTGGTACTTGAAGCTTCCGTACTGCTTTTAAATAAGTTTGGTGAATAAATAAAGCCACAAGACATGCAGTGTTGGCCTTGGATGAGCTGATGGCAAAGACTGGCAGGGTGACAAGGAAACTATTAGAGGAGGCTGAAAAAGCAATGAGGAAATTACTAATGGAAGCTGGATACAGGATGATCCGTGTTCTGTAGAGCCAAAATGTTGGCAACACTATTTGTGTGGTAATGTGAAAGATAGAAAATTTAACTAATAAATTTATGGATTTGGCTAAGAAGATGTCTGGGCAGAATGTTTAAAGTGCCATTTGACTTCTTTCAACTGTATATGATAAGGTACTATAAGAAAGAAGAACTAAAAAATTAAATACTAATGTGCAAGCAAAACAGACGAAATACAGAAGGTTCTAGACAGTCTCTCCTAAAAGGAAAAGATTTTCAAAATGAGATATTGCCTCATGGCAAAGAAAAAATCCAGGGTACATTGAGTAAAATATAGCCTCAAGCTAAAAAGCAAATCAGGGGGGTGGATGTAAGAAGCTTGTTAAATCTCTTAAAGATTTACAGCACCTATATCCTAATCACCTATATCCTTTCAGCTAGACAAAATGAATTCTAAATTCTTAAGGATATTGTCATACATTAGTTTGACACACCCAAACTAGAAAGAGGTTTGTCTGGCAGGAATTTTTGATGAGGCTTTTAGTGCAGAGAGTAAAGTTCCCCCAAATATTCATAGAAAACCCAAAAAGATTTCAAAGAAGGATTTTGGGCAAAGTATCACCACTTTGGACTAAGATGGACAGAAACAGTTCAAAATGAAAAGGAAGCCTATGGGCTTTCTCTCAACTTTCTATATGAAAGAAGTAGACTCAGTNTCTCCTTACCGCCACCGCTCCTGACCTTCAACGTGGGATAGCTCCTCTAGGCCCTCCTGTGCCTGCCCAGCCACCACTCCTCGGGTCGCTCCTCCCGGTCGCAGGCCCTGGCCTCGGGCGTCGGTGGCTCCTTTCAGCTGCCACTCCTGGCCTCGGGGGTGAGGTGGCTTCTCCAGGCGATGTCAGTAGCTCTCGGCAGCGCTCAAGTCTTTTTTAATAATAGGAAATCAATGAGTGAGTGAGTGAACTCGCTCAGTCGTGTCCGACTCTTTGTGACCCCATGGACTGTAGCCTACCAGGCTTCTCCATCCATCGGATTTTCCAGGCAAGGGTGCTGGAGTGGGGTGCCATTTCCTTCTCCAGGGTATCCTCCTGACCTAGGGATTGAACCCAGGTCTCCCACATTGGAGGCAGATGCTTTTACCGTCTGAGCCACCAAGGAAGATCATATAATTGGGTCATGGTTTGGGTTTGTTTATTTTAATCCATTCTGTCAGTCTCTGCCTTTATTTTAAACAGTTCAATTCATATATATTTAAGATAATTACTGATAAGGTGCAATGCAATTCTGATGCTGACTACTCAGAGTTAGGTCAAATTTCATAGGTTTATGGCACAGTCCCCCACAAGACTGCCTTCATTTCAGATACAAGCTGCAAGCTTGGGGTTTCCCCAACCACTCACACTGCTGACCAACTGGCTACAAATTTAGGGGTTCCTACTACCACTTCAAAGTAATTCCATGGAACAAGTACAGAACACAGGAAAGCTCTGTATTTATAAGTAAAGTTTTATTAGAAAGGCTACAAATTAAAACCAAAGAAAAGACACTTAGGGAGAGACCTGGCTGTTTGCCTGCTGTCAGTATGCATCACCTTCTCAGAACATCAGTTTCTGTTTTTAGCCAGTAATCTCACTTTATCTGTGAGTAGTCAGAATTTTTATTGTGGCTTTATTAGTGGGTTGGCCAAAAGGTTTGTTCGTTTTTTTCCATAAGATGGCTCTGCTGCTTCTGCGTCGCTTCAGTCGTGTCCGACTCTGTGCGACCCCATAGAGGGANAGTATTTGAGCTAACTCTTAGGTGAATGGTCGGAATTAACTAGGCTTCTTAGGGCCAGGGGCCAGGAGCCAAGGCTACAATGGAGAAAGGATTGTCTGAGTTGAGAGGAAGGGCTAGGGCCCAGGCCAAAACCAGGGTGACCTGTTCAGGAATCTCCAAGCAGATCAGCATCTTGGTGTTAAGGGTGAGGCAGGAGATGGAACTGAAGAGATTAAAAGGGGGATCGAGGGTAAAAGACCTTGAGGCATCTTTGGATTTGGACTGAAGATGTAGGGGCCATTGAAGATTTTAAACTCGGCCATGACATGATTAGATTTCGCTCTGGCAGTTTTGTGGAGACTAGGGATGGGGGGCAAAAGGCGGCCCGAGGAGCTGGAGAGAGGACGCGTGGTTGGATGGCCTTGAAAGAGATCCTTAAAATAGTCCAGATGGCACGGTGGGGGCCTGAAGTGTGGCAGTGCAGCTGGACTGGAGGGGCTGGGGTTTGGAACATACACCTGGGAAGTAAACTGACAAGACTCAGTGAGATGGGACGTGAGAAAGGAGAAGCCTTGTGGGTTAGCTTCCAGCAGTCTAGCTTGGATTTAAGAGCTCAGCTGAAAGAGAGCCAGAGCCAGGTCTGACTTGTTGCTCCTGTCTTCCCAAGTGCTAGCAAAGTGCCTGGTGTATCACAAGTGCTCAGGAAATATTTGAATGAACGAGTAAATGAATGAACAGTAAATATTTGAAAGGATGAGTGAACGAACTGTGAGAGCTGTGTGTCCTTCAGGAAGAGAGTGAAACAGTGGGGGAGATAAGCTCGGTCTTAGGTAAACTGGGTTTGAGAGGCCCTGGGCTGTCCCAGGAGCAGATGTCCAGGAGACAGGTATCTGTCTCAGGAGGAAACACTGGGGCTATAGACACAGATACTTTGGAATCACTAAAGGTTAAAAAAAGGAGACCCAAGACTTGGTCATGCATGAAGGGCGTTCATGAGTGAAACTGTAGCTGGTGGAGGTGGTCTCTGCTGTAGTCCTCTCAGTCGAGTGGCAGGCCTCTCCTTACCTCCTCATCTCCTTTGACAGCTGGCAAGAAAAATCTGAAAGGATGTTGTTACCCACTCCCTCCAGTCCACCTGACAGATAATTGGTAGCACCTTCTGTTTTAAGACCTGATGAGAAATTTTCTCAAAGAGCTGGAGTATTATCCAACTTGCTTCCCTTGAGAAGTTGTTAATTATTCATACCTCCTTTACTCCATGACCACCAATCTTAACCAAAGTAAATGTAAGAATGTTAAAATATAAGATTAATCCCGACATAAGAAATGAGCAGAATGAATGTATATTGTTTTATAGAACGTTGAATCATCTAGTATATTCTAGACCAAATTTAAGACAATGTGGCATTATCTACCAAGGCACTTCTATGGAGGAAAACCATCCTGGGAGGAGTACTCTGTACTTAAAATGGCTCACATTTATTTATTGAGAATGTTTTCTTCCTAAAAGAGTGTTTAACTTTCTGAAGCTGCTTATAGGGAAACCCAGTAGGATCTCCCAGAAGACTAGAGTTGTTTGTCTTGAATTATTTTCTTCCACTTCAGGAGTTAAACCGGAAGAGGAGTGAATTGCTGGTGCCTGGGTCACAACTTTTTTTAGGTCCCCATGAATCCAAGGTTCCTATACTTTTGATTCAACAACCAGGAAAAGTGACGGGTGATGACCAACGAGGCTGGGGAAGCGGCTGGGATGTCCTGCTCCCAAAGGGCTGGGGCATGGCGTTCTGGATTCCATTTGTAAGTGGCTCTTTTGATACTAACAGTTACATCATTCAAGGTACATTCTTAGGGAGTGCTAAGTGCTGAAAATGTTCCTGACTTAATGCAGAGCCTAGAAATTGAGTGCTTGTTTTCTGCCTTTTGAGCTATAATCTTGGATACGAGATAATTTCATAAAGTCCTTGGAGCCGGGTTCATTAGGAAGAAGAGTTGTGCTGACATTTGGTGAACTTTTGAGGTTTTAAAAGTGGCCTGATTTTTGAGTAGTAGTGGCAACAAATGAAGTGTTTTGTTGTTTTTTTTTTTACTTGAAATTTGTTATAGTTTAAAAACAAAGTATTTAATTTTTATGGATGTGTATAATACAGTTGTTTTTTGTGTGGATCCATATATTCTTCTTGATTAACTGTAGCTAAAAATTTTCTTAAAAATCTAACGTGTGTTTCAGTTTTCCTGGTTACTTTAAATAATTACTTTGAGAACATAAAGGACATGTAGGACTGTTAGATTCATGCAGGCAATTAATTTTAGTCCTTAGGCATAGTGCAAAAGATATTTAATCATTCAGAAGTGAGGTTATTTTTAAAGATAACTTTAAACGTATGAGCTGTTTCAAGTATACAGAAAGTGACACCTGGGTACCATCCAGCTTAAGAAAGAAGACATAAAAGGGTCATTGGAAGCACTCTATATCCCTCTCCAATCCCATTTCCTTCTCTCTTTCCAAAGGAATCACTGGCCCTATTGGTGTTTGTGGCTATCATGCATGTTTTTATAGTTTTATTAATTGTGTGTGTATGTATCCCAAACTAAAGTAGCTAAATTTGTAACATGGAAACTTATATTACCATATGTAAAATAGATAGCCTCCGGGAATTTGCTGTATAAGAAACTCAAACTGGGGCTCTGTATCAACCTAGAGGGGTGGGATGGGGAGGGAGATGGGAGGCAGGTTCAAAAGGGAGGGGATATATGTATACCTATGGTTGATTCACATCGAGGTTTGACAGAAAGCAACAAAATTCTATAAAGCAAGTATCCTTTAATAAAACAAGAATGTTTTTAATAGCTAAATTTGACATGTTTTTACTTGCTCTGTTCACTCAACATTGAGATTTTTTTCCCCCCCTGATGATTGATGAAGCTCTAAGTCGTTCATTTTTACTGTTGTATGGTAACTCATTGTAGAGTAATTCCTCAGTGTATTTATCCATTCTGTTTTTGATGAGTATTTAGGTTTCCCACTTTCCCCGTACAAAGAATTCAGCGGTTTCCCTGTAAGTTGGTATAATGACAGAATCTTTCTGGTACTTCTTCTAGATCTATCGAGGTGCAAGAGTCGGAGGGTTAAAAGAAACCGTAATGCATTCTCAGTATAAAAGGTCGCCTAATGTCCCAGACGATTTCCCAGACTGCCCTGCTGGGGTTCTCTCTGCTGAAGAGCAAGCGAAACATCTCCTTGAGAAGTACAACAGGTAAGAAACTGGCTTCTCTAGTTTTCTGTCTTAAAGGGAAGACACATTGCCCCGCAATGTTTTTCCTGGCTTCAGGGACTCCTGACTGTATACTGTGGAGTTCTAGACTTGTCAACATTCCCGAGACATAATTTCAGAAGACATTACTTAGGAGATGGCCCTATCGCTGGATTTTATAGTCCATGCAGGTTACAAACTCTTCTCTTGGTTATTTGATTCAGTGACAACGGTGTACTCCTGAACTGTGGACCTGAGTTCCAGGTGCTTGTTAACAGATTCCCGCTACTGAGCCCTGCCCCTCAAAACGGACATTGTATTTTTTTTTTGTAATGGTTATAAATGGAGTATATATTTACGAAGTTTTAAAGAAATTATGGAAACATATAAAAATACTTCATAAACTAGTATATTCCTTTTATCAGTGTATTCTTTTTATCCAGAGAGATATGCACTGTTTTTGCATTTTGCTATCTATCCATCTAGGCTGTTTTCTTTTTCCATTGGAAGAGTGGCTAGTGAGAGGCTCTATTTCCTTTATACTCTGGAAAGGAAACCTTGGGCACGTGTATTTCCTGATGAAATACAATAGGCTCCTGGAAGCCCAGAAACCCTCTAGTTTGTTGTGGCATCTGCTGTGTCTAGCCAGTGCACAGTGGGCCCGAATACTTGTGTTTGTTGACTGATGAATGGGTGAATAATTGAATGTTGTGTTTCCTTGACTCTGAATTCCACGGTTGCCTCCTATGCATGGCTGTAGCCACAGAGACGGGCCCTGTCTGACTTTCCAGTGAGAGGCTCTATTTCCTTTATACTCTGGAAAGGAAACCTTGGGCACGTGTATTTCCTGATGAAATACAATAGGCTCCTGGAAGCCCAGAAACCCTCTAGTTTGTTGTGGCATCTGCTGTGTCTAGCCAGTGCACAGTGGGCCCGAATACTTGTGTTTGTTGACTGATGAATGGGTGAATAATTGAATGTTGTGTTTCCTTGACTCTGAACTCCACGGTTGCCTCCTATGCATGGCTGTAGCCACAGAGACAGGCCCTGTCTGACTTTCCAGGTTTGAATGATGAACAGATGAGCTGTGGTTTGAATGACAGACGAATAAGTGGGTGAGTGAGTGGCGAGAGGTTCTTGGATTCTGGCTCACAGGCCGTTTGAGGGCAGCCGTCCTACGCCTCCCATAGTATGCAGGGGCTTCTCTGTGCTTGTTAAATAGTCATGGGCAGAAATGCTTATGTCTCATCCTTCAGATTTTTCTATGTATATATTTTTTAAAAATTTAAGTAATTTTAAATTTACTTGTTTATTTGGCTACATTAGGTCTTAGTTGCGGCAGGTGGGATCTCTGATCTTAGTGGCAGCATGCAGGAACTTTAGCTGCAGCACGTGAGATCTAGTTCCCTGACCAGGGACTGAACCCAGGCCCCCTCCATTGGGAGCGTGGAGTCTTAGCCACTGGACCACCAGGAAGTTGGAATTTTTTTTTTAAAGCATTATATGACATATACTATTTTGAAACCTTATATTTTTTTAAAATTTAAGTAATTTTTAAATTACTTGTTTATTTGGCTACATTAGGTCTTAGTTGAGGCAGGTGGGATCTCTGATCTTAGTGGCAGCATGCAGGAACTTTAGCTGCAGCACGTGAGATCTAGTTCCCTGACCAGGGACTGAACCCAGGCCCCCTCCATTGGGAGTGTGGAGTCTTAGCCACTGGACCACCAGGAAGTTGGAAATTTTTTTTTAAAGCATTATATGACATATACTATTTTGAAACCTGCTTCTTTTCATTTAACTGTATATTATGGAAATTTTTCCCTCATCAATAAATACGACTCTGCACCAAGTGTTGGCAAACTTATTCTGTTAGGGGGCAGATGATAGCTATTTCTGGCTTTCTGGGCCTTGTGGTCTCCATGGGAACTGCTCAGCTCTGCCAGCATGGCGCAAAAGCCGCCACAGAGGATGTGTAAACGAGTGGGCCTGGCTGTGTTCCAGCCTCACTCTGTGGATTTCCTATCATTTTCATGTGCCGTAGGATATTAATCTCTTGTGTTTTTCTCAGCCATTTAAGAGTGTAAATCCATTCCTAGCTCATGGGTCATACCTGGCCCCTGGCAGTTTGGTTGGTGCAGTGTGGCTATTCTGTGATTTATCAATGGCCCTTTATGTTCTTTCTGCTTTTTTGCTTCCGTGAACAGCTTTCCCTATACGTCTCTACATATTTGTCGATTTATTCATTTAACACATGTTAATTTAGAACCTGCCATGTGTCAAAAGCCTTTCTAGGCCCTGCGGCTACAGCAGCGGTCAGGGCAGGCGAAGTCAGTGCTGCCCTTGTGGAGCTCTCTCTCTTTGGAAGTGCATGTTTCCAGGCTGGTGGGGGGATCCAGGAGAGGTGAGGGAGGCTAACTTGCAAGAGCAAAGCCCTCAAGCAGGGAAGAGGGCTGGCATCGGGGCACCAGGGGAAGGGGTCGCATTCTGTAGGATCAGGCTCAGCGCTCTCATTGTAATAGGCTGGAAGGCTGATTCTGAAATATTACAGATTTGGGTAGGCTAGACTCTGTGGAGAGGTTGGGTAGTAGTCTTATAACCGTGCCTGTCTCCTCAGTGAAAAATAGGCAAGGAAATATTGTCTAGGAATAAGGGGGAGAGAGGCTCTCAGAGATGTAAGGAGTGAGGAATTGATGTAAACGGTGTTCTTGGAGAGTAGTAGATGGAATCACCAGGAGAAACCTGGGGGATTTGTAAGAAATGTAAGAGCCCACTTGAGTTTTGGGTTGATAGTGAGGCCCCTCAGGACTGTTGCGTGCTCTTCCTTAGCCATGTTCTGACAGTCTGGTCCTGGACTGGGGAAGGGGAATGTTGCATGTAACCAGGATGGGCTTTGCCGGGGGGGAGGAGTTGAGGGTATGTGTAAAGGGAGTGACTCTGAACTATGGAGAGGGCACGGCAACTCACTCCAGTGTTCTTACCTGGAGAATCCCCTGGACAGAGGAGCCTGGTGGGCTACAGTCCATGGGATTACAAAGAGTCAGACACGATCGAAGCAACTGAGCAGGCAGGCGCTGAACTGTGGGATCTAGGCTTATCAGGAGAGAGATGTGAGGATGGTGGTGGGCAGTGATGAAGCTGGAGAGTAAGCATGCCGTTAGCCCTATGTGTGCACCTCCTGCCCCTCAGGACTGTTGCGTGCTCTTCCTTAGCCATGTTCTGACAGTCTGGTCCTGGACTGGGGAAGGGGAATGTTGCATGTAACCAGGATGGGCTTTGCCGGGGGGGAGGAGTTGAGGGTATGTGTAAAGGGAGTGACTCTGAACTATGGAGAGGGCACGGCAACTCACTCCAGTGTTCTTACCTGGAGAATCCCCTGGACAGAGGAGCCTGGTGGGCTACAGTCCATGGGATTACAAAGAGTCAGACACGATCGAAGCAACTGAGCAGGCAGGCGCTGAACTGTGGGATCTAGGCTTATCAGGAGAGAGATGTGAGGATGGTGGTGGGCAGTGATGAAGCTGGAGAGTAAGCATGCCGTTAGCCCTATGTGTGCACCTCCACGTTGCCAACTTTCAAAGATGTGAACGTGCATTCCATCAGCATCAGGTATGAGTGAGATTGCAGCTCGCCCTGTCTCCCATTTTGTGTTTTCACCATTTTTTATCTCTTTTGTAAGTTGTCCGTCTCTCTTTTTAAAGGTGTTTGGGTGAGGCCAGTGCCCTGGGAGAGTTTTTTACCAGGTGCCCCTTCAGAGGCCAGAGCATGTTTGGTTCCATCCCCAGGATATAGGCTCACACTGAACCCCCGGTACATGGTCATTTGCATTTGGGGTCTTAGAGTGCAGCACATAGTAAGAAGCCAAGTCAGGAAGGAAGGTCTGGGCCTGTCCCTGAGGAGACCGTCAGTCTGAAGACACAGGCTCTCACAGAGTGCACCCCCCCCCCCCAGAAGGGTCCATAGCCAGGCCGCTCCCTACCTCTTGGGGTCGTTACGTACCAGAGCAGGCCCCGGTTCCCACTCGTCTGTGGCTTTCTGAAGGTTCACCCTCACTTACCTGTTGCTGGAAAGGTCAGCTGGTGTCACTCATATGGAGGGAAGTTTGGAGATAATTATCGAAATTGCAAGTGCTAATAATACTCGCTGCCTTAGCACTTCCATTCCTGGGACTCGATCCTGTGAACATACTTGTCCTTGTGCAGCGTGTTCAAGGTCGTTCATGGCAGCAGCATTCGTGGAAGCAAAAGCTTGAAAATAACCAAAATGCCCTGCAGGAGATAATGCCCTGTCTGTCTAGATAACTGAGGCCATGAGCCTTGTGCAGAAGAGTGAGGGTGTTTAGATGTGCTAATATAAGGTGATCTAGATATTTTGTTAAATGAGTAAGGTTAAGCAAAGAGCACAGGATCTGTTTGCCACTATTTGTGCAAGATGGGTAAAAACAGAAAGAAATGTGTACGTTATCGGCTTGTATGTTCAAAGAATGTCTGCAGAAGGATATGTGAGAAACCGATGATGACAGTGACTCTCTGGAGGATAGTGGAGTCACCAGAGGTCAAGGGTGAGAGAAACCTCACCATCCCCCATCTTGCACCTTGGAAACTTCAAACCCTGTTGAGGGTGCAGGGGCGTCACTGCCCAGCTGCAGGAGCACACCTTACCTGCAGTCCTTCAGAAGGGGTGCTCCGTGGAGGGGTGCCCATGGGGTGACTTTGTGGGTGCATTATACATTATAGTAAAAACCAAACAATAAAAAAAAAAGCTCAGCCAGGGAATTGGTTATTATCATTAAAAAAAATCATATTTCTTTGAAAACTTTTTTGTATGTTTGTTATTTGTTTATTTTGGGGTCTTATTGATTAGTTTAGTCTGGGTGCACCAGGCTTTCTCCAGTTGTGGCGAGCGGGGGCTGCTGCTTGCTGTGGTATGCAGGCTTCTCATCGTGGTGGCTTCTCTTGTTTTGGAGCATGAGCTCTCAGCGTGCTCTTTGGTAATCTTCCGGGACCAGGAACTGAACCTGTGTGCCCTGCATCAGCAGGTGGCTTCTTAACCACTGGACCACCAGGGAAGTCCCTGCAGGTTTGTTTTTTAAATAGAGATGGAGTTCAGTGGCCATGGTTCTTTTGATTGTCCATCCTAAATTGTTCAAAATTGGTTTTCCTCTCTGATTCCCATTAGACGTCCTCCTGCAAAACGGCCCAACTACGTTAAGCTTGGCACCCTGGCACCTTTTTACTGTCCCTGGGAGCAGTTAACTGGAGACTGGGAGTCAAGAGTCCAGGCTCCAGAGGAATCGCCTGCAGCTTCCTCCACAAGTGGTGGGGAGAGTGGCTCGAGCAGAGATGGGGTGCCTCGTGTTCCCGAGCCTGGGAGGACTCCTCAGCTGTCTGACGACCAGGGCACAGCCCTGCGTGACTCCAGTGAGCCTGAGGGAGTCATGGACACAGATTGTCCAGCCGGGGTGGGGATCGAGGAGGCGGCCAGCCAGAGTGCCGCCAGCAGCCCCCTTTGCGTTCTGAGGTAAGTGCACAAGACTTCCTGATGCCTTTTTTGGACTGTCTGTTTTTTGATACTGACCCTGGCCACAGGATGTAGAAGTTATCATGGTGCCTTTACACAAAGGCCAAGTGAATTTACAGATCTCCTAGCAGGGAAAGTCAGTGGATCCTTAAGGGCCCGAGGAAAAGCCCAAAGTCATACACACTTGATTTGGGGCATGATGTTGCTGAATGATTTAAAATGCTGCCTCAATAGACCTAAACCAAGACCATTTATGACCTACTTTATTTAGTCCTGCTCACAAAGCAGTACCCTCACGGTTATAGTCTTAAGGAATCAAGAACCCCTGCAAGCTTTCTTTAAATCGCTGAATTAGATTTCTTCTCATTGGTTTTGGATAACCTGTGTTTGTGGCCGACATTCATTGTGATACTCTTGTATCACCGAGGGGACTGTGTGGAATGTGTGCTGGTGGTATTGCTGTGGGCTATTGGATTCTGCTTATCACTTACCCTTTGTTCTGTGCTCTGATTTTAAAAGCGTGCCACCCCTTTGCTTTAAACTTATTTTTCTGTATAATACCTTGTAATTTCATATCTTTCCTTCTGACTTTTCATACAAATGTCCCTCCCTTAGGCTTTCTTTTTCCATCAAAATCATCAGTTACTTTTTAACCCTCCCACTGTGAATACAGCTGTAGATTCTACCCCACCATCTTATTTTTATCTGCCTTCAGCTTTAAACCTTTAGTCCTTCAGTCTCAAATAGTAGACACTTGAAACAGATCGTTAAAAAAAATGTAAAAATGTGTAGTTTTAATTTTTTTTTAATTGAAACTTTGATTCTTTTCCCACATTGAGTATTAAACAAAAAAAAAAGCAAATGAACTCTAGCAATGCCCAGTCTTCTGATTGCATATTTTCTCCATGAACAAAATATCTTCATAAGGCTTGTCTCCCCCTTCACGCAGGAGTAGAAGATTACTGAGGCAGCTGTCAGCCTGGTGCGGGCCCAGACCTGGGGGCCGTCGGGTGGCCCAGCGAGCCGGCAGAGGGCAGCAAGGACTAACCGGAGAGGCCTGCCCGGCCATGCTGGATGGCTTCCGCAGGGCCCTGGTGTGGGTCCGGCTGGCCCTGCTGGGGAAGGGCAGCCCTGGCCCACACACCCTGATCTGCGTCCCGGCCGAGGAGGATCTCCTGGAGTT
This sequence comes from Aepyceros melampus, assembly GCA_006408695.1. Lineage (NCBI taxonomy): Eukaryota > Metazoa > Chordata > Mammalia > Artiodactyla > Bovidae > Aepyceros > Aepyceros melampus. The sequence continues at coordinate 544,925 of SJXQ01002947.1, read as the reverse complement.
CGGCCGCGATCGGCTGTACCGTGGGCCCCAGGAGCCCAAGCACAGTGACCCGTTCAAGAGCCAGATCCGGAAACAGAAGGGGAAGCAGCAGCTAGGGAAGAGGCTGAACCGTGGG
>SJXQ01002947.1:490640-544660 GCA_006408695.1 Aepyceros melampus | reverse complement strand
TGAACCGTGGGCGTGCCGTGTCCAGGGGCCTGGCAGAGGGGGACCCTGCAGCCGGGCCCCAGCCCCTGATTCCGGGCTTGTGGTCAGGCCCCCTCCCCGTCGTGACTTCTCACTGCTCCAGAGTTCTCCTGGGCTTTGTCACACAGGGAGATTTTTCCATGGCCGTTGGCTATGGGGAAGCCCTGGGGTTTGTTAGCCTGACGGGCTTGCTGGACATGCTGTCTAGGCAGCCCGGGCTGGACAGGGGCCTTGTGTTGCTGAGGCCGCCTGCCTCCCTGCAGTATCGGTTTGCGAGAATCACGATTGAGGTGTGAACATGGGTTCGCATCATGGCACAGAGAAGAACTGTGTTTGCCAAGTCTCACAACCAACCAGAGGGTTCCCCTCCCCCTGCCCCACCTTCTGTTTCAAGACATCATGTGAAATTCCTTGGAAACGAGAATAAAGAAACTTATGTATTTATGCAAATAGATGAAATGGTTACATCATTCCAGTAATCTCGTTGATTTCCATCTTTCCCCATCCTCGCTGTGATACTTTAAAATTATTTGGCATATTGACCCGAAAGCTTTTGTATTTTGCTTTCTTGGCCTGTGTAATTCTGGCTGAAAATAATTAGAAACTCTGGTTGTCTTGCATCCTTTTTTTTTTTTTAAATCAGGAACTATGACACCACCCTTATGGCAGAAAGTGAAGTGGAACTAAAAAGCCTCTTGATGAAAGTGAAAGAGGAGAGTCAAAAATTTGGCTTAAAGCTCAACATTCAGAAAACTAAGATCATGGCATCTAGTCCCATCACTCCATGGGAAATAGATGGGAAAACAGTGGAAACAGTGTCAGACTTAATTCTGGGGACTCCAAAATCACTGCAGATGGTGATTGCAACCATGAAATTAAAAGACACTTCCTCCTTGGAAGAAAAGTTATGACCAACCTAGATAGTATATTCAAAAGCAGAGACATTACTTTGCCAACAAAGGTCCATCTAATCAAGGCTATGGTTTTTCCAGTGATCATGTATGGATGTGAGAGCTGGACTGTGAAGAAAGCTGAGCACCGAAGAATTGATGCTTTTGGACTGTGGTGTTGGAGAGGACTCTTGAGAGTCCCTTGGACTGCAAGGAGATCCAACCAGTCCATCCTAAAGGAGATCAGTCCTGGGTGTTCATTGGAAAGACTGATGCTGAGGTTGAAACTCCAGTACTTTGACCACCTCATGCGAAGAGTTGACTCACTGGAAAAGACTCTGATGCTGGGAGGGATTGGGGGCAGGAGGAAAAGGGGACGACAGAGGATGAGATGGCTGGATGGCATCACCGACTCGATCGATGTGACTGAGTGAACTCCAGGAGTTGGTGATGAACAGGGAGGCCTGGCGTGCTGCGATTCATGGGGTCACAAAGAGTCAGACATGACTGAGCGATTGAACTGAACTGAACTGAAGGGCTGTCAAGTCTATTTGAAAAATCTTGTAGTCATGTGATAAGCGACGATGACGGTTGTTTAATGATTTAATTGTTACCAAAGAGGAAAAGAGGGCTTGCTGGGTAGCTCACATGGTAAAGAATCCACCTGCAATGTGGGAGACCTGAGTTCAGTCCCAGGGTTGGGAAGATCCCCTGGAGGAGGGCACGACAACCCAATCCAGTATTCTTGTCTGGAGAATCCCACGGACAGGGGAGCCTGGCAGGCTACAGTCCGTGAAGTCACAAGTTGCTCAGGACACAACTGAGTGACTTTCACTTTCAAAGAGGGAAAGCCTGGAAGCGTCTGGTCTGTGCCTGGCCGGTGGGTCCCCGTGGGCCATGTTCACATCCGTGCTGTAATCAGTAAGCCCGCCACTTCACACCGTAAAGAAGGACATTGTGGAAATGTATTGCTGTTTGAGCAATTTGGTTTACGACAAAAGTGTCCAGATGGAATTGGAGTGGGGTCTGTGGTTTCGTGGCTTTTCATTCTCTGTGTTGTTGACCAGCACGTATTTCCAGAAGTTACATAACATTTCTGTGCTCTTTGTTTTTGCAAAGAGTGTTTCACAGCCATAGAGGAGCATTTCTCAAAACATGTTCTGTGAAATATATGACGTAAAGAAAAGAGTCCAAGGACTGAGTGATTTTGGAAACTCTGGGTTAAATACAGTTCAGCACTTCTTTTTAAAGGAATTCTAGAACCTTCCATATAATAGGTACATTGTGATTCTCTAAGGAGTGGATACTGTAGCTGATGATGAAACATCTGTTGTTTCCCCTCTCACCCTCCCTCTGAATGTATTTGTGCCCCATCCAAATGAGACTGAAAAAGACAGTATAGCTTAGTGGTGGCTATAAGCAGAATACTTTAAAATGTCACCTGATGCTCAGTTATTCGTATTTATTGAGCTAGTCCTCATTTGTTTCTAGGCTCTAAGCCATTCCTTCTGTGGCTTCACTCGATGACGATTCTGAGTGAACTGTGTCACCGAGTCTCACTCTATACAGCACGTCTCGTGGGCGCTGCTGCCCTGCCCCCATCACAGGGGACAATTAATTGCTCTGCTTGGTGGCGGCAAAGAACTATGCACTGAGAGGACAGACTAGCATTTCCCAAAATGTACTCCAGGGAGCACTGGTCCCTGGAGATGTTTCCTGGGAAAAAAGTGTTTCATGGCTACAAAAATTTAGGGGAGGACATGCTGTATGGGCTTTCCAGGCGACACCACTGGTAAAGAGTCTGCCTCCCAATACAGGAGGCCTAAGAGACTCTGTTTGATCCCTGGGTTGGAAAGATCCCTGGGAGGAGGGCATGGCAACCCATGCCAATATTCTTGCCTGAAAAATCCTATGGGCAAAAGAGCCTGGAGCGCTGCAGTCCATGGGGTCGCAAAGAGTTAGGCATGACTGAGTGACTGAGCAGCAAGTTTACTTCTAAGCTTTGAGATGTGTGTCCGTAGCTTTCCTTTAAGAAAAGTACTGTCAGCAACATATAATACAGAAAAACCCACGCAGTGTGTGTGCCCCGTAAGTGTATGCTGCCATTTCCTTACCTTGTGTCTGACTCTTTGCGACCCCATGGACTGCAGCACTCCAGGCTTCCCTGTCCTTCACCATCTCTCGGAGTTTGCTCAAACTCATGTCCATTGAGTCGGTGATGCCCTCCAACCATCTCATCCTCTGTGGCCCCCTTCTCCTCCTGCCCTCAATCTTTCCCAGCATCAGGGTCTTTTCCAACGAATGGGTTCTTCGCGTCAGGTGGCCAAAGTATTGGAGCTTCGGCTTCAGCATCAGTCCTTCCAATGAATATTCAGGGTTGATTTCCTTTAGGATGGACTGGTTGGATCTTGCTGTCCAAGGGACTCCTAAGAGTCTTCTCCAGCACCACAGAAGCCATTTCCTTACGGGGCTTGATGATCGTGACCTCTGAAGTTCATCCTCCTTTGACTGGAATTCCGTAGGAGCTGCCCATCGTGTCCTCAGGGTCACGTTGCTGTCTCGGCTGCCACGTGCCCACGTTGAGTTCTTTCTTCCCGGCCAGTGGGAAGTGAGGCGGGTAGTGGATGGCTGGATGGACTCCATGGTCGTCTTACCCCTTCTGAAGCCTGTGGCAGCCAGTCTGAGGCCGGGGGTGCACTGCTTGGCTCATGATAGAGGGAACAAAGGCAGCCGCTGGGGATGCCCAGTGTAGCCGCAGCTCCCCAGTCACACAGTGAAGCTGGTGGCCCCAGGGCGCAGAGGCCCGGTCCTGTCTCGTCTTTGACAACAGTGGCTTTGGTTCCCGGCAGCCTGTCTGAACCACCTGATAACCCAAACCTCGCCTGGAAAGCAGTTGTGGGTTGGGCCCAAGCCTCCCCGTTTCTTACTGTTGTAGCCGCGCATTCTGGGAAACAAACTCACTCAGAAGGACGATGCAGACAGTGGAGTGCAGTTTATTACACCAGGGGCCCAAGGCAGAGTCTCCTCTTAGCCAAGGACTCTGACCAGTTTTTGTGAAAACCTTATATACCCTAAGTGTACATGTTCAAACCCTCCTCCCCAACTTCTCTGAAACTAGTCTGAACAAAGGAAAAGAAAGATACAATAAAAGTTAACTCGTGATTCATATGCGTTAAACCTGTAATTCGTATGCCTTAAGCCTAGGTAGTTAACAGTGGACAATTATCAATAGGCTTGTGGTCATAACCCAAAAAGCATAGTAGAATTTATGATTCTATTTGGTTACACAGATAATCCGTGTATTCTTTTAGGTGATGGAGAGTCTAGATACGAGCCCTTCCATGGGAGGGGGCGGGAGGGGTCTGGTTTTCCAGTTGGTGTGTCATTTCCATGAATACTGGGCACATAGCTCAAAGTCCACAGCCCGGCCCAAGATGGAGTCCTGCTTTCAAGGCGGAGCCCGTTCTGTCTGTTTCCTCCTTCATTACAAGCTCCCAGGCCATTTTGATATGTGACTTGGGTTGAGCCTTTGGCTTCAGGAGTCTGGAGCCCCTGCTCCTTGAGGAAGCAACGGGTCTGTGGGCTGGGTAACCAGGCTGTGGCTACGGGGCAACCTAAAGCCCAGTTCCCTGACCAAGCGTGTGGCTGATCTCCTTTCCCTAGACTTTGTTCCCTTGCTTGTCTCTTCGGACTTCAATCTCTTTCTTCTTTTTTTGGCTACACTGGGTCTTTCATTCAGTGCGTGGGAATGTGGGATCTTTTCAGACCAGGAACCGAACCCTTGTCCCCTGCATTGGAAGGCGGATTCTTAAACTCTGGACCACCAGAGAAGTCCCCTCAATCCCTTTCTTGACCCTTCTGACTTCAGTCCTGAACACTAAGCAACCGGTCAGATGACTGAGGTTGTTATGACTACAATTGGTGCGTTGATAACAGAATGGATAACGTCATTAACATACAAACTCCCCAGCTGTGTCTCAGGTCAAGATGAGCTCACAGGCCCCCTAGCCGTGGGCCACCTGGTTAGGAATGTAAACCAGAAACATCCTGAGCCCTGAGGCTGCAACTGAGAAGCTTGGAAAGAAATGACTAATCCTAGCCTCTTTGTTCTTCCCCTTTGAAAACAGCCCTGACGCAGAGCCCTTGTGGGAGTGGGTCTGAGGCTTGACTTCCACCCTCTTGCTTGGCTGCCCCGCAAATAAAACTCTTACTTGTAGCAAACTCCCACCGCCCCGGAGTTCAGCTTTCTGCGCCTCACACCAGCCTTTGCTCAGTTAACCAAGTCTTACAACTCTCCTGCCTGTAACTGGCCCAGCTTACAGGTCTGTCTGTCTGCCTGTGAAACAGCCAGGTGGGAGCTGAAGCCGAGCAGACTGGCGAGGGCTGGGGGCCCAGAGAGGGGGCTTCTGCCTGGGGAGGAGGCTTCCTTTCAAGGCAGAAAACAGCCTGCTTGCTTGTATCAATATGACCTTCACTACTTGGGGGACTTCCCTGTGAGCTCTGCTGGTAAAGAATCTGCCTGCAGTACAGGAAACCCCAGTTCAAATCCTGGGTTGGGAAGATCTCCTGGAGAAGGGATAGGCTGCCTACTCCAGTATTCTTGGGCTTTCCTGGTGGCTCAGCTGGTAAGGAATCCACCTGGGTTTGATCCCTGGGTCGGGAAGATACCCTGGAGAAGGGAATAGCTACCCACTTCAGTATTTTGGCCTGGAGAAATCCATGGACAGAGGATCCTGGCAGGCTGAGAGTTGCAAAAAGTCAAACACAACTGAGTGACTTCCACTTTCATTAGTTGGGAGTCATTTTTCTTTTTCTTTTTTCTTGGGGAGATCAGATCAGCTGTCCTCAGCCTTGGCTGAGCATTGAAATCACCCAGGGGCTTTCGAAACCCTGGTGCCTGCACCCACCCGCAGGCCTGCCAACTTCCCAAGTCAGGGGTGCGGTCTGACTTTGGGATTCTCAGAAGCTCCAGGTGACATGCAGCCAGGGTTGAGACCCATGCCCTAGACTTTAATATGCGGTTCAGTGCAGTTATCCCAGGACTCAGAACTGCTCAGCTTGTCGCGCGGGGTCGGAGCAGATGGACGTAGGCTGTCTTGAGCAACGTGTCCACTTGTCCCTGATGGCCCTGGAGGCTGTCCTGCTGCACTGGAGCAAATGGCCAAGTTCACATGGTGGCGTTTCTTTTATTTTGGGGGCTGTGCTGGGTCTCCGATGAGGTGCACAGACTTCTCTTGTTGAGGCAAGGGGGCTTAGCTGACTTGGAGCATAAATCTTAAGTCCCCGACCAGGGATCGAACCGCGATCAAACTGGACCACCAGGGAAGTCTTCTTTTTTAAGAATTAAAATTCAACCAGGTACTGTTCTGGAAGAACCCATCCTAAGCACCTGTGTGCTTACGCGGAGGGAAGCGTTTATACACGGAGACCGCTCCTAGGTCCTCTTCCCAGCCTCATCGCACCCCGCTTCGTCCTCCTCACTTTGCAGTGAAGACACTGACCCGTGGGATCCTTGAGGAGCCGGGCTGGCGATGCCACCAGGCATGCGCTGCGTTCTGTCTCCTTGGGATGTTCTCACCCCTCCCCCACGCTCCCTGAACCCCGAACCCGCTCCTCATCCCCCCAGGCTCGGAAGGTTTCTCAGGGAGGCCTCCTCCTGCCTGGGTGATTTTCGATCACGCGATGGATTTATTTTCCGATGACATTCCGATGTACATTGGTGGTAATGTATAACGATGCGTTCTGCTGTTTACTCGTTTGCTGTCTATGCCATTGGGCTGTGAGCCTCATGCAGGAGAGCCCACGTCTTCTTCGCTGTTGCACCTCAGATTATAGCACATCCACATCTTGTATTTAATATATTTTTATTGAATTGATGCCTGAATCAAAGAGGGTTCAGCTACATTTTCTCTCCAATGTATGTTGTAGTGGACGAATGAGCCAGTAGGTGGCGCCAAGACCTCAGGAGAAAAAGGTCTGCTCTGGGAAAACACCAGAACTAAAACACAATCCCCCTCATTTGGGGTAGAACCCCTATTCCCAAGATCCTAGTTTGAAAAGTTTGTGCTTTTAAAGAGGGGACTAGAGAAGAAACGGGGCTTCCCTGGTAGCTCAGCTGGTAAAGAATCCGCCTGCAATGCAGGAGACCCCTGTTCAATTCCTGGGCCGGGAAGATCCCCTGGAGAAGGGATAGGCTACCCACTCCGGTATTCTTCCCTCGAGCATCTCCATGGGCAGAGGAGTGTGGCGGGCTGTAGTCCATCCATGGGGTCACAAAGAGTCGGACACAACTAAGCGACTAAGCACAGCACAGCTCAGAGAAGAAACAACTTTAAAAGCTCTCGTCTGAAAAATAAATCCCATCCATATTATCCCCAATAGGTTTGTCCCCTACCAGGAGCTGAATGCCTTCAGTGACGGGCAGTTCATTACTTCACCCGGAGATGCCGTTTCTCCACTGGCCACGTGCTTGTGGGGGGACTGCCCCCTAAGCCCCCATTTCAGCCTGTCTTCCCTCCTCTTTGCTTCTGTCACCTAAAACTAGGAGTATGTATGTTAGCCTCTCAGTCATGTCCAACTCTTTGTGATCCCACGAACTGTAGCTCTCCAGGCTCCTCTGTCCATGGAATTCTTAAGGCAAGAATACTGGAGTGGGTAGCCATTTCCTTCTCCAGGGGATACTCCCCACCCAGGGATTGAACCTGGGTCTCACACATTGCAGGCAGATTCTTTATCATCTGAGCCACCAAGAAAGCCAGCTCTTAATTTTTAGGAAGTCAGCTATTTGCTTTCTCTTCTCCAGGCTAAACAAGCCTCATTTCTTTCAGCTTCTTTGCTCTTGTTCACCATATCTCACAGAGGACTATTTTTTGAACAAGACATAATTTGTTCTCAGAACACCCCTCACAGCTGCATGAGCCTCAGGCAGGGGTGCCGGCTTCAGGGAACACCTCGAACGTCCTAGGTCACGCTGGGCCCTCTCTGCAGCCTCCAGCCTTCTACTCCCTTGCCCGGCAGGATTTAGTTGCTACTGCTGGAGGCATGTGTGAGAGTGGTTTTCCTCAAAAGCATAGCCTGGATGGCTTCCATGCAGGTAGTTTATTTTAGGAAGTGACCTAAGGGAACAGGAACACAGAGATGGGGGGACAGGGAAGGAGTGAGAGCCGTTGGAAGCTTGCATTATTCAGCTGGTCACACGGGGTGGGAGGGGGGCAAGTGAGGGTGCCCTGCACTGCCCATGGGAGGGCCAGGAGAGGGCAATTTCTTTACCAGCTCTCATTCCTCCTGGGCAAGGGCTGCCCCAGGGAGTCTTCATTTGCTTGCGCCTCCAGGTTTGCACAAGGGCTAGAAGGGCCGAGTTTGTGGGCCCTCCAGAAAGGCCAGCATGAAGCCTGGAGGCAGAAAAGGTGCAGAGAAGTCAGGGCTGCAACCAGCGCTGAACAGAAGCTGAGCCCAGGGGTAGAGCCCTCAGGACAGGGGACTCACTTGTGCTGCCACTTTTGCGAAGCCCAGTTGTGTGTGTGTGTGTGTGTGTGTGTGTGTGTGTGCGTGTGCACACACATGCATGCTTGTATGGCAAGGGACGTGTAGATGCTGGATGAGCTTTCTGGAATAAGTGAAACTGATCTTGCCAAGGTGGGGGCAGCTGCAGTCCAGCCCTGCCAGCTCTCAGACGTTGGGAAAGGTGTTCCTGCAAGAGCCTTTCTCCTTTCTTGAGCCCCACCTGGCACGGTTCTGAATATTCTCCATCATATGCCTGAACCATCATTAGGCAACAAGTCCCAAGAGTGTTGTCTGGTAGGAAAATCTCCCAGCGGAGGTATTCTGCTGGCTTAAGGGCCACTCTCCCATCATTTTTGCCCAACAGGCTTCCAGCCTCCCTCTGGTTCATCCCTACCCACTTCATTTTTCCCCTCCTAACTCAGTGGTTCCCCTCTCAGCCTCCCCCCTATGCCTGGAGCTCAGTTTTTCTGGGACACAGAAAAAGGCCAAAGTAGGTGGTTAAATAGTTCATCCCGCTAGGGAATGGTAAGTAGACAGCCAAATACGGGAGACCCTGTAAGTGAATGATCACTCGAGAAAGCAGACTTGCTTAGCAACCAAACCAAGCAGGCTTGTTTAGCAACAAAACATGCAACAGAAGCATGAAACGGGCACCAAAGCAACAAAATGATGGTACATGAGACCCACGTCCTGCCCAGCAATCAGTAGGCCCAGGATTCCTACGACAAGCTCCTCTGTGCACACACAAAAAAGAAAATACAAGGAAAGGTGCATTGTACTGAAGCGACAGTCACTCAGTCGTGTCCGACTCTGTGACCCCACAGACTATACAGCCATGGACTTCTCCAGGCCAGAATACTGCAGTGGGTAGCCTTTCCCTTCTCCAGGGGATCTTCCCAACCCAGGGATCAAACCCAGGTCTCCCACATGGCAGGCGGATTCTTGACCAGCTGAGCCACAAAGGAATCCCAAGAATACCAGAGTGGGTAGCCTAACCCTTCTCCAGCGGATCTTCCTGACCCAGGAATTGAACCGGGGTCTCCTGCATTGCAGGTGGATTCTTTACCAACTGAGCTCCAAGGGAAGCCTGAAATGATTTGAGGTCTTAGTATATGTTCCGTTGCATCACAACAGTCCCATTTTGACCATGTGGGGACAAGAAAACTCCTCCGTCCGACATGGAGGAGGAACTGATGATGGAAGTGTGATGTCTGCACAGGAATGAGGCGGAAGGTGGCCTTCTCCCTCCCACTTTCCCTCTGATTATAAAGCTGCAGCCGGGACTGCCCTGGTGGTCCGGCGGTTAAGAATCTGCCTTCCAATGCAGGGGACGTGGGTTCCATCCCGGGATGCAGGTTTGCTCTCCCTTCGAGAAACTAAGATTCCACATGCCTAGGGGTGGCTAAGCCCTCATGCCATGACCACTGAGGCTGTGAGCCACAGCTAGGGAAGCCCGTGTGCCACAGAAAGAGCCAGGGCAGCCAAAAACCAAAAAACAGAGCTGTAGCACGCGACGTTCTGGGGGCGGAACTCTTGCCTGCCGGCTTGTCCTATACTAATCAACTCTTTCCTTACCTGTCACTCCGCCTCTCACTGAATTCTTTCTGTAGCAAGACGGAAGAACCTGTGTTCTAGCCCCCAGATGTATTCCACCAGTTTCAATAGAGGGGAGGTTGCAAAGAGACCTCTAACTACTTAGAACATGGTCATAAGACCAACAGCATCAACATTAGAAATGCAGGGTTTCAGGCCACACCCCAGACCTCCTGAAACAAGTCTGCATGTGAACAAGGTCACTAGGGGATTCGTGTCCACAGGAAAGTTGCAAGAGTGGTGGATCAAAGTGGTTTCTAAACCTGGTTGTCATCAGAAGCATTTGGGCACTTTGATAAAAGCACACATTTCTGAGCATCAGTGATCCTAAAATCAGTCATTTTTGCTAAGCTCCCTTTGTGATTCCAACACAGGCAGTTTGTGGGATCATGTCTGGGAATCACCAGAACAGGCATCTTTTGGGTCTTTTCCACTTCTAGGATTCTGGTTTTGCTGCTCACCGACCTATCACAAATTTGAATGTCACTCTTTTTGGGTGTTACGAATTAATGGGCCTAAGGTTTTTTTGGTTTGTGTGTGTATGTTTTCAACAGGCCTGGTTTCTAATTTCTGAATATTCTATTCAGGAACTTGTTTTTCTTCCAACACCTAGTAGAGGTCTCTTCATGGGTACTTTGCCAGGCCCTGCAAGCTCCCCCTGGGGACACTCCAGAAGTGCCTGGGATGGCATTTTGCCCCAGCTCCCCGGCGTTAAGTGCTGGATACTGTGTCTGAGATGCCAAGTCCTGACTCCCTAGTGATGCTGTTGAGAGATGGAGCCTGGAGCGGCTATGGAGAGAAGTCAGAGTGTCTGTTTGCATTTGGGTTTGTCTTGAATGCCCCGAGTCAGTCCTGTCCACCCTCATCACTTGCAAGACTGAGTGGCCTTTGAGAGGCAGCTGCAGTCCCTCTCCCTGGGCGCCCTGGTGGGGGCATCTGGGTGGCACCCCCGTGGAGAGGGACTCGGCACTAGCCGGCTGCCCCCAGGGCACAGAGGAGGAGAAGGCTGAAGACCTCGGGGTACCCCAGCCAGGCTGAGATGCTACTAGGTGACAGGAACGCCGAACCCAAAGGAAGATTTCCTTCGAAGGTGCTTCTGGAACTCAGGCTCTCATTCGAAGCCCGAGTATCTCATCCCATTATACTTCCTTTCTGTGTGATTCATGGTTTTCTGCCTCTCTGGGGCAGGCAGAGCTAACCTTTTGGAACAGAAAGGAGAGAAGGTAGGAATTTTTTTTTTCCTAAGGGCAGAGGCTGGCTCCCCCCGAAAACTTGCCATTTGTTCAGCTGAGCACAATGGGGGATGGGGTACCCCAACAGGGGAGTGGGTGGCTGTTAATAGGGAGCTGGCCTTTTGGCCTGGGGTGAGTGAGGGTTGGGGTCTCGGGTTTGTTTCTCCCCGGCCAGCATCTTCAGAGAGTGCTTTCTCCACCCCGCCCTCCCAGAGGCTGGAGGAAAGGGTGGCAAGGGCTACATGTCTGCCAGTTCACAGCCTGAATCAGGGGACACCTCCCCAAGCCTGAAGGGGAGTGGAGAGAGGAGGGAGGGGTGCAGGGACGGCCAGGCAACCCCCGACCCTAGCCTGATGCCTCCCTCATCACCGTCACCCCTGGTTCCTCAGCCTGCATCTCCCTGCAGAGGGAAAAAAATTAATCCCACCAGCATGGCATGTGGGATGGATTTTCAGTTTCTGTTACTTCCTTCAGTCATTAGCAGCCACAAATCGGGGACCAACAGGCTGTGCAACTAGATTCTGTGTGCAGTATTTCAGTCACAACTCACAAGCACACCCTTAGCGTGTGGCCAATTGTGACCCCAAGGACCATCGCCTGCCAGGCTCCTCTGTCCATGGGATTCTCCAGGCAAGAAGACTGGAGTGGGTTTGCCATGCTCGTCTCCACACACTCTTAGTACTGGCTCCATTTTACAGATCAGGAAACTGAGGTTTAGATAAGGTCAGTACGTTGCTGGAAAGACACAGATTTGGGTCAGCTAACTCACAGCCACACTCCAGGCTGGGCAGACCCCCATCCTGCACTCATTCAGACCATCAGGGTCGTGTCTGTTTTGTGGCAGGCACCGGCGGGGTCAGATGCAACGTGGATCAGATGAAGCCATTTGAGGTGAAAGAATCGCTCCTTTGGTGCCACGTGAGGAGTGTTCAGAATTTTGGCCCTTGGTCTGGCACAAGAATCAAGCCTTTCTCCTCCTGATATTTTCCTGGGAAGGGTGGCCCCGGAGTCCCAATAGATTTATTTCACTTGCTTTCCTCTCCATCGTTTTGCCCTGTACAGGCCACTGTTATTTACGATTCGAGCACCACCCAGACTATTCATCTTGCCATTGATAGGCATGTATGAAAGGCCTGTGATTACATCTCCCAGTTGGCCCGCTCGTATTTGAAACATCAGCCAAAGGCAAAGCAATTAAAAAAAAGGAAAAAACACACAGCCACCCCTCTACCCACAAAGGAGTGGGTACCCGGCATAGCATTGTCTTCTGAACCCAGGGGATGGGGGCTCTCCAAGTGCTGGCCTCTCCTCCCACTTGGCCCAGTGTGGGTCTTCGAAGCCTCAGCGCATTTAATTCTTTTCATCTTGCTTCCGAGTCGCTGGGCCTGGCTCCCCCCGCCCGCTTCCCTCGCAGCCTCCTGCTCCCCTGGCTGCTTGGGTGGGCCTCCTCGGGCCCAGCGCTGCGGGCCCAGCGAGGATTAATGTTAATCTCCTGTTCACGAGAGTGACTTGAGTTATTTTTCCATCTGTCACCCCCCCGGGGCCAGAGTGCTGTGTCCTTTCTTCCTTCCACCAGAGGTCTCAGGGCCGTCAGTGATGACCCCCTCCCTCCTGGACATGTGCAGGGCCGGCGGCCTCAGGACAGGCTGGGTGCTGAGAGGCTCAGAGGGGCGTCTTGGCCGACCCTCCTGGCTCATCTTGCCACGGAGGGGAATTCGCAGCGTGGCCCAGTCGCAGCTGCTGGGCAATGGCCGAGACCAGAGCCCAGGCCTCCTGACATGGTCAGGTACTTCTCAGGACCGGCTTTGAAACGAAAACTTCCTCTGGCCAGACTGCAGCATCCGGAAGGAGACGAGCAGGGCCGCGCTGCGCTCCAGTTCTGAGTATCTGCTTTTTTCCTCTCCTGCGGTCTCCTGGCTTGTCTTCAGCAGCTCTGCCCTACTCATCGCTCCTTTTGAGGAGCCGCCTGGGATGCTGCTAGGAGAACAAAAAGGCTTGGGTTCAAGTCCTGACTTCCCTCCCAGAAAGGCCCCAGGCAGGTCCCTTGGGCCAGCAGTCCCCAACCTTGTTTTGGCACCAGGATTGGTTTCGTGGAAGATGATTTTTCCACCCACGGGGGTGGGGTTGGGAGTGGTTTTCAGGATGATTCATGTGTATTACACTTTCTGTGCACTTTATTTCTATTATTACATCAGCTCCCCTGCAGATCATCAGGGGACTTAGATCCAGGAGACCGGGGACCCCAGGCCTAAGTGATCAGACCCTCAGTGCTCCTGTCAACAAAATGGAAAGAATACAAACGTCCACCTCACCGCCTCGAAGCGAGACTCAGGTGGAGTAACAGAAATGCGGTGCTGTTTATATTTGTCAAGCCCGTGCCTGTCATAGAGCCTTAGCTCACTTTTTATGGCTTATGGTCTTTAGTCCTTGCAGCCAGCCATTCTATGAGCTGCACAATCTGCATTTGATAGAGAGGTAAGCTGAGGCTCTGTGAGATGAGGCAGTGCCCAGAGTCACACAGCTAGTTGGGATTAAACCCACTCTGTTGGCATCCTTAATGGGGTGGTCAGAGCCACCTCTTAGTAAACAGGGACTTTAGGTATTAAGGGTCAAAATAACCCAGGTCAACACTGCCTGTCCGTTCTCAGAGACTTCACAGGGGGAAGGAGGTGGAGCAGAGGATGGCCAGCTCAGAAACCCTATTTCCCTCAAAACTGGGACGGGAGAGAGGCGGCATGTGGGATGAAGATGACCCTACCAATAAGAGAGAGGGGGGCTCCTGTGGTCCGAGACGATGCAGTTCCCAGGTATGGCCGCAGGGTGGCGCCATGTACCAACACAGACTCCCCCAGGTCCCCGGGAGAGGAACCTTAAGCTCAGTCCTGACACCACCTCTTGAAGTCCCTTGGACTGCAAGGAGATCCAACCAGTCCATCCTAAAGGAAATCAGTCCTGAATATTCATTGGAAGGACTGATGCTGAAGCTGAAACTCCAATACTTTGGCCACCTGATACAAAGAACTGACTCATTTGAAAAGACCCTGATGCTGGGTAAGACTGAAGGTGGGAGGAGAAGGGGAAGACAGAGGATGAGATGGTTGGATGGCATCATCGACTCAATAGACATGAGTCTGAGTAAACTCCGGGAGTTGGCGATGGACATGGAGGCCTGGCGTGCTGCAGTCCATGGGGTCGCAAAGAGTCAGACACGACTGAGCGACTGAACTGAACTGACATCACCAATTTGAACTTGCATGGAGATTCAGGAAAGCGGAACCTGGAGGGGCATTCCATTTTGCTGTTCAGCTCTGCAGTTCCTTTGGATTCAACAGGGCTTTGAGGAGCTCTGGCTACAGACCAGGCCCTGGGCTTTGGGGACCCAGTGGCATGTGCGACCAGGCCTGTCCCCGTCCCCTGGGAGCTCACAGTCTCCCTGTGGAGGCAGACGCAGATGCCACTGGTCCCTTCAAGATAAACACAAAGAAAACGGGACAGTTTTCACGGCCTTAAATTTTCTTTCCCACGAACAAATGAGAACTTCACATGTCCCAGACCCCCCACCACCCTGCCTGCTCACTGAGAGTGACCCATCCCCAGAGAAAGTGGGATCTGGGCTTCCTGGGGCTTCAATGACTCTTCTGGAGCCCCGTCAATGGCCCTCCTGTCCAAGCACGTCCTGATCAGTCCCCATCTCACCTGGGCGGGCCTCTGTCTTCCCTCTCCTGGTAAGCTCTGGTTCTTCCTCAAATCTTTACCCATCTATCCTTTTGGTGTCATTTTTCCTGAATCCTCCAGAATTAAGCACTGTTTCCTGGGTATTGCATACCCTCCAGTAATTGGACATTTGCCATGTGATAGAGGAGCCTGGCAGACTGCAGTCCATGGGGTCGCCAGAGTTGGGCAAGGCTGAAGTGACCGACTCTGTTCACAGGTCTGCACCGCTGGACTAACATGTCCCTGAGAGCTGGGTCCCTGGGCTTGCATTCCTTACACCCAACGCAGCACCAGGCAGGTAGAATGTGCTCCTTAGGCGCTTGCTGAATTTAATTGAGTTACCCAAGGGAGAATGCAGGCAGGATTTTTTAAACAGTGACTACCTGTTCAAGCCTAATAACACCCTGTGAACTTACTTTTTTCTGCATTATTTTAGAAACGAGGTGATTCTACTTGCTGCAACAAGTCAGCCCTGAAATCTCAAGGCCTAACACACCAGAAGTATCACATCATAGCTACAGCCTTCTTCAACCTCAAAGCTACTTCGTCTAGAATATATCTCCCCAAGACTGCTGCTCGGGCTGCTGTAACAAAATATCATAGACTGAGTGGCTTTTACCATAAACATTTATATTTTCAGCTCTGGAGGATGGGAAGCCCAGGATCAAGGTGCCAGGAGATTTGGTTCCTGGTGAGGACTCTTTCTGACTTGCAGACGGCCACTTTCTTGCTTGTGTCTTCCTATGGCAGAGAGAGAGATTAATGAGGATGCTCTGGTCTCTCTTCCTCTTCTTAGAAGAACACTAACCCCATCATGGGGGCCCTATTCTCATGACTTCATCTAACCCTAATCACCTCCCAAAGGCCCCACTCCAAATACCATCACACTCGGGATTAGGGCTTCAACTAGGAGTCTGAGGGGGAATATAAACAGTTGATTAGTAACAGCTTCCACTACATGGACACATAGGCTGCCTTGGCCCAGAAGTCACTCCTCTTCACAATTCATTGGTCAAAACTAGCATATGGCCCCAAAATACAGCAAAGGGAGCTGAGAAACATGAGGAACACATGTGTATCTGGTGAGGCTATCAAACTGCTACAAGACCACGCTGTGTAGCTGGGTATGTGCTCACAGCCCGGACTACACATGCACCCACACACAGATGCGCACACCGGAGTGTACACAACTCTGAATCGTGCCGGCGTGACTCAAGTCCCGGCAGAGCGCCTCTACAGACACAGAGAGCCTGCATCACAGCATGCATGCCCCAAAGAAAGGACTTAAAAGA
Source organism: Aepyceros melampus (assembly GCA_006408695.1). Taxonomy (NCBI): domain Eukaryota; kingdom Metazoa; phylum Chordata; class Mammalia; order Artiodactyla; family Bovidae; genus Aepyceros; species Aepyceros melampus. The sequence continues at coordinate 528,418 of SJXQ01002947.1, read as the reverse complement.
ACCTGCAAGCTGGAAAACCAAAAGGGCTGCATTTCTTAAAGAAGCCAGCTTTCTCACTATTATTTGCCGGCTCAGTCGCTTCCATCATGTCAGACTCCTTGCCGCCCTCTAGACTGTAGCCCTCCTCTTGCCCATGGGATTCTCCTGGCAAGATTCCGGAGTGGGTTGCCATGACCTTCTCCAGGGGATCTTCCCGACCCAGCGATGGAACCCACATCACCATTATTTAGCAAAGTGTTACACTTACGATGGAAAAGAAAAAGAATTTGGGGAGAAAATTTACAGTGCAGCCGATGGGCAGATGAAAGCAAGGAGGATGCAGAAAGACGAGGCTGGTCTTTGTGTTTTGAGGATAACAGAGCTCTGGAGACAAGCCTTCCTGTGTGGCTTAAGGAGGGAGCAGAAGGACATCATCTTTGCAAGATTTAGCTTGAGCACCAGAGACAGTGGCCTTATTTCTGATAACTGTTTTGTGTATATATAGAAACAGGAGAGCCAGGAAGACAGGCTAACTACACCGCCCCCTCCCAGTGGCTTTGGGCTGGGCCGGCCCCGCAGGTGTTGATGGCTGACGCCAAGGTTAAGAGTGACTTGGGTAGATACCCGACGACATTTTGACATTATAGAGACTGGAGGTGACATGTATTTGTGGGAATTAAGATTTTGGAGCTGATTATAACAATAAACATGGCTTAAAGGGGAAATTTTAAAAAGCCAAGGTTTTAAGCCCACAGTGTTGATTTATCTCTCCTTTCCACTCTCCTGGGAGGCCTGGAGTGAGTGTTTGGGACACAGAGACCTTCCTTCGCCCGGGTGTTTCTGGCCCTGCTCAGGCGATAATGAGATTCCCTGAGAGCTTTGGATTTCACTCCAACAGCTCAACCCAGTTTGATAAACATTCCTGGAGTGAATGCCGGGGGAGCCTGGCACATCCCTGGATGCTCAGAACATGATGTTTTCTTGGATTCTGCCTGCAGGGAGCTTGCAGTTTGGTGAGAGAAAGAACACACGTACTCCGGTGACTTGGTAGACAAAGAGGAAGGTGGAGACTCCGTGGGGAAGGTGGTGGTGGATGTGTAGGGGGAACCAGTTGATATGGGGAGTCTTCACACCAGCTCTTGGAATGAGGTTCCACTTCGCTCTGACAGGAAGGAGCACAGACTCAGGCACATGGAAGCTCTCTCAGCACAACCCGAGCGGCTGACCCCTGATGGGAAGCACACAGAAAGGGTAGGGAGGAGGCTGGAGCCACGGCCAAGGCTACTCTACGTGCCAGAGCCCTGACTTCCTTGGGTGGCCTGAAGTCCCCACGTCAGCACCAGTGGAAGAAGCTTCGTCTTGCGATTGGGCTGCAACTGATGGGAGTGAGGGAAGGTAGAAGGTGACATCGCAGTTTGCAGGGGTGGGCATGGCTCAGGGACAGGGGCTTGTCCCTGGGGGGTGTCCCTCCGTGCTCTTGCAACAGCAGCTGGGTGGCTGCCTGAGAAGGAAACCGTGGTCTCCAGCGTTGGCAGCGCTTCACTTGGGTGTCCCGCTCTGCGTCTCTCTGCCTCGTGCCGGGAGTCACACCAAGGGCTCTTCATGTGGACCCTGGAGTCGGGAAACCTGGACAGATGGCCCAGCCACCTCTCGGGCAAGTTTCTTGTCTTCTTTCATTTCAATTACCTTATTCATAAATCCCATGGATGGAGGAGCCTGGTAGGCTACAGTCCACGGGGTCGCAAAGAGTCAGACACTGAGCAAATTCATGTTATCCATGAAGTAGAGCAAATGATGGCAAATCCTGGCTGGCCTGTTCTGCATGTCAGGCAGGTAGTTTCTGAGCGGGGCTGTTAGCCAGCAAGCTGGGCTGTAAGGAGGGTCGAGGGAGGTCCTGAGGGTCAGGGATCAGCACTTGGCTCTCAGAGATTCCTCAGTGTACGTTACTGCTGTGGACGGAAAGCTTTTTTCCTGCCCCCAACTCTCTCATTCGTATACTGAAGCCCTAACCCCCTAAATGTGCTGTTATTTGGAGATGACGCCTTTGGGCTTTAATTAGGGTTAGATGTGGTTACAAGGGTGGGGTCCTTATGATGGGATTGGTGCCCCTCCAAGGAGAGACACCAGAGAGCTTGCTTGACACTCTCTCTCTATGCTCACACAAAGAGCACCAGCAAGATGATGCTACCTACACGCCAAGAGAAGCCTTAGAATAAAATCCACCTCACTGACATCCTGATCTCAGACTTTTCCACCTCTACAACTATGAGAAATAAGTATTTGTTGTTTAAGTCCCCTGAGCAATGATACTTTGTGATGGCAGCTCAAGCCAACAAAGACAGTTACCTGAACTAATCCTTGAATCCCCACAACAGCATCATTAGACCCACATTCCAGATGGAAAATGGAGGCAGAGGAAGTTTAAGTAATGACCTGTGGGCTACACAGCTCCAATTCTAACTCAGTCTTGAAACCAGAGGCCCATGTACTTCAACTCAGGGAGATGACCTGATGTCACAGAAGGCAGTGTGGTCACTGGCTTCCGAGAAAGCTCCCAATGACCTTCGCCATTCCATACCTTGTGTAGCCCCTCTACACTGGCTCAGGGCTGGCCTGTGTGAGGACTGGTCCATGGTAGAAATGATGATGAGTGACTTTGGCATTGCGCTTCTGCTCTGGTCCTTGGATAGCTTGCTCTGGAGCAAGCCGGCTTCTGTGCCAGAAGGAGCCTCCTGTGGTCCTGTGGAGAGGCCCACAAGGCAGGAGCAGAGGCCCTAGGCCAACAGCCCAGCACCAGTATGCCATGTGTGTGAACTGCTTTGGAAGTGGATCCTCCATTCCCAGCCAAGCCTGTAGGTAGCTGCCGCCTTAACGGGAACACACTTGTAACTTCATGAGAGACAGAACCATCCAGCCAAGCTGCTCCTAGATTCCTGATGCACAGAAATGATGAGAGATAACTGGTGGATATTGGTATTTATTTTTTTAATAAATAATTAATGTTTTGGCCACCCTACGCTAGGTCTCCGTTGCTGTGCTCGGGCCTCCTCTAGTTGTGGTGAGTGGGGGCTGCTCTTGGTTGTGGTGCTGGAGCTTCTTATTGCAGTGGCTTCTCTTGTTGCAGAGCTCAGGCCCTCGGGTGTGTGGGTTCAGTTGTGACGCTTGGGCTTTGTTGCTCAGCAGCATGTGGAATCTTCTTGGACCAGGGATTGAAAGTGTGTCCCCTGCACTGGCAGGCTGATTCTTATCCTCTGTGCCACCACGGAAGTCCTACTGGTGTTTGCCTAAGTTTTAGAGTGATTTGTTACACAGCATTAACTAGCCAATACAGACAGGACTGGGCTTCCATTGTGGAAGAATGGTAAAGAATCCGCCTGCAATGCAGGAGACCTGGGTTCAATCCCCGGGTTGGGAAGATCCCCCTGGAGTAAGGGAAAGGCGACCCACTCCAGTATTCTGGCCTGGAGAATTCCATGGACTGTATATTCCATGGGGTCATGAAGAGTTGGACACGGCTGAGCGACTTTCACTTTCATAGACAGGACTCAAAGGGTAGGATTTCAGACATGAAGACCCTTTCTAGAACTGAGCTGCCTACTCCTGGAGCGAGGCTGTTGCCACGTGTCCTGGAAGCATTTTAAAATCGCACGGCGGCCACATGTGCTCCACATTGTCGCCCCGCCAGCCCCCCCTTCCCAGCCTCGGTGTTGCTCTGCAGTCCGCCCGCCTGGGTGGCGCCAGCATTCCTCAGCGGCTGCCCCAGCGCTCAGCACCACGGGCAGGTTGGCTCTGCTTGCTGTCAGCCTTCTATCCCGGCCCCAGGCTGGCTGGTTTGGGCAAAGAACACAAGACAGCAGATGACTTTCCTCCTGAGTCCTTCAGCATTTTCATCATGGGCCACAGCTGTTTTGGAATAAAGGGCTGAGATCAATGGGATTTTCTGCTTGGAATCTGGAGGCCAGGGCTGCAAATGCCGACACAGTTTTAAACATCATACGTGAGAAATGAGCTTATGTTGCTCCTGGAAGGTGGCTCCTGGGTTCTGTTCTCCCCTGTAGGTCCTTCTTGTGTCTCAGCTCCTACCAGCAGACCTGGTGGACCTTCAATTTAACGTTTAATTTAATGTTTAATCTCAGAGTCACAGAATAGGTGCTTGGTCGCTTTTGATGTAACCCGAGACAAATTTGTCGGATCATCATACACACACTGGGTGTTCTCTTTGTGTGTTTGTGGTTTGCACATTATCCACGGATCCCGATGACAACCCTTTCCTGAGCAATTTTCAGGCTGGGCTGTTATCTTTGTGGCTCTGGTCTTGTTGCCATCGTTTTCTTCTTTATTCCTCGGCCTTCATCTGAGATAAATCTTCAAGCTTTCCACCCCTCCCTGAGATGGTTTATGACTCACCAAGTCCCGTCCTTGGGAACAAACAGCCTGTCCCCGCTCGCCCGCCCCCACCCTCCATGACCCAGCGCTCTCTCCAGCAATCATGGACCTTTACTGGAGCAATGGGTCAGGGTTTGGTCCTGGGTTGGCGATGTTATTAAAAACAGATTTAGTAATGTTCCAAGCAGCGGGTCCCCCTGTCCAGTAACGGTTCATCATAGTCATAAAGCTAAACGGGATGATTAGGGGTCAACTAATCTCTGCTTTTAAAAGGCACGACCACACCTACGTCATTCGAGAGAGCAGGCACTGTCTTTTATTTGTGTTAGTTTTTAAAGACCTCCAGAGAGAGCTCAGCCTTCTTCGGAAACCACTCGGGTGACCCAGGGTTCCCTAGGCGGCGTTGAACGGGGTGTGTGTGCGATGTGCCGGTGCCGGGGTTTCAGTGGCCGATCGGTCCCCAGCACTCCCCCTCTGCCCCCTTCTGCAGGCACAGAGTCTGAGACGAGGCGGCTGTGGAGCACAGAGGACAGAGAAGGTGGGAGCCGCTGGGTGTGTGAAAAGTCTGCAAAGTTTGGTGCCTGGATTCAATTTCACCCACCTCTGATTTGCTCTGTGACCTCAGTAAGGCGAGGCTGGTTAGAATCCCTGAGCTTCAGTCCTACCATTTGTGATGGGAGAGGAATCACAGGTCCTTTGTAAAGCTGTGAGGCTTGGAAGTAATATATACATCAAGTGCCTCATCTGTAGTCGCTGCTCCATAAATGCCTGCTGGTATCGGGGATAGAGACAAATGATGCCTGGGCAAGGCAGTGGGGACTGTGTGGTCTGCGTGGGCACACTTTAGGCAGGGGTGAGTCCTCCCTGGAGTCTCCACTGCTCACAGCACGGGGCTCCCCCCAACCCCCGGGGGAAATCCCGAGGCCACCCACTGAGCGGGGTGGGTGCTGGTCCCAGGGGCCATCCTGGGGGCCTCCAGCTGACCGGCCACGGCAGCCAAGCCCCTGGTTGTGGAGGGCATGGGCACACATCTGTGGGTTCTCTGGGGGGTGATACACATTGCCTGACTTGATGAGAAGCAACCTGTCCCTGGGCTGTTGGTTTCCATGGCAGCTCAGGGAAGAGCAGCCAAGCAACCAGGCAGTTATGCTTAAAAAAAAAAAAAAAGGTAGCATGGTTCGGGATCCTAGCTCTGTGTGTGTGCAAAATACAGAGATTCGTTTATGAAACAAATATTTATTCAGCATCTCCCACGTACCAGGCACAGGGGGTGTATCAGTGAGCATAGCAGAGATCCTGTTCCCGAGGCACTCACGACGTGGCAGGTGGGGTGGAGAGGCAGGCAAGAAGACGAAGTGTGATCAACACATACATTATACGGTGTTTTAGGAGGCGAGCCACGGTATGAAGAGAAAGAGGTAATGGGAACTGTGAGAGCTGGGTGGAGCTGGGGTGGGTTACGACTGAAATCGTGTGGTCAGAGGAGGCCTCCTTGTGGAGGGAACATTTGAGCAAGACTTAGAGAAGTTTCCAGAACTAGCCTGGCAGAGAGAGAACAGCAGTATGTGCAAAGGCCCTGAGGCAAGAGTGTGCATGGTGTGTTCGAGGAGCAGAGAGGAGGCTGTGAGGCTGGGGAGATGAGAGGAGGCAGGAGGGGCCCTCGGACATCAGACCACATCCGGTCATCTGACTTGGGCTCTCCTATGGGCTTTTCTGGCAGCTCAGCTGGTACAGAATCCACCTGTCATGTAGGAGATGAGAGTTCAATCCCTGGGTGGGGAAGATCACCTGGAGAAGGAAATGGCAAGCCACTCTAGTGTCCTTGTCTGGGAAATCCCATGGACAGAGGAGCCCAGTGGGCTGCAGTCCATGGGGTCACACGGTTCGCACACGACTTAGCGACTAAACCACCACCATCGTGTGACCAGTTACACGTCTGCGGCCCTCATCCAGTGGGAGATGACGGCGGTGGCATTGGAGACGCGTCCAGGGCAAGCCGCATTCCACAAAAAGCTGATGTTGAATACGAGAAGTCAGATGAGCGCAAAGATGGCCGTGACTCAAAGTGGAACAATCCAAGTTGCACACACACACACACACACACACACACACAAATGTAGAAGAGAGGGAAGGAACACATCTGGCTGATGAAATCATGGAAGTCTTTAAGTGTTTAGGACGGGCTTTGGAGGATGGCTAGATTCCAACCAGGAGTAGGGCTGGGAGGGCGATGAGAGCAGGTGCGGCATCCGGGCAAAGCGTGAAGGTGGGAAAGGTAGGGACAGAATCAGGCCTTCTCCATCTATCCTTCGTCTCGGGCTTCCCCCAGCCCACAGTGTGCGCCAAGAATGCGAGGCAGCAGAAAAACAGAAACAGCTGGGCTGGGCTGACTAGCGGGGAAGCTTAGGTGGCGGGTATTTCAGGTGGGAGGTTGGGAGGACGTGGAATAAAGTGTGCAGCTGGGGGGCCTGGGGAGATGGGGAAGGTGGGATGCTGGCTGTCAGCCAAGGTTGGAGTTGAAGACCACCCTGAGGCCCATCCAGGGATGGGAAGCACAGGGGTACCACTAAAACGGGTAGTTGGCAGAAAACAGGAGAGGAGAGAGGCAAAGGCTTTGCCTTTGAACACACTGAGAGCAAGATGTCAGGAGGCAGTGGTCAGGCAGGAATTGAAATGCCAGTCAAGGAGTTGTGCCCACACTTGGCTCTCAGTTGCTTTGGACTAATCTGTTGGGGGCTCCCAGGGTCAGTGGAGAGCCTGCAGGGTCAGGATGGGAAAAAGACAGAATCCAAATGAAACCAAGTGGCCAAGGTCAGGCCTCCAGCAAATGCTGGGTAGCGTTACTGGCACCTTCACAACTGGACGTTGGATGCCACCCCTGCTGGTGGCAAAAATATACACTTTAAACAGGCCCTTGCTTTAGACCCAACGTTCTGGAGGAAGTGTCAACTGCCAGAGGTGGGGGACAGGGGGTCTTGCCTTTCAGCTTCCATGGTGGAAGGATGGGAGGGGTCTGCTCCCCAGCAAGTTTCTTCTCCATGGTCGATTCCCCAGTCGCAGGGCACAGGGCATGTGCTGGAAGCTGAAGGAGATGAAAGCCCTCATGTTGGTTTACCAGGGCTGCTGTAATGAAGGACTGCGGGCCAGGGGCATACAACCAGAAAAGTATCATCTCATAGTCCTGGGGTCTAGGAGTCTGAGGTCAGGGCGTGGGGAGAGCTGGCTGCTTCTGAGGGCCCCAAGGAAGGCTCTGGTCTTCGCGTCTCTCCCAGCTCCTGGTGGCTTCAGGCTTTCGCTCCTAGACATGTAGACGGCAGTCTTCTCCCACCCGTGTCTTCACCGTCTTCCTCTGTGTGTCTTCCCTCTTTGTGTCTAAATCCCCTGTTCCTCAAGGACACCGGTCATATCGAGTCAGTAAAGAAACATGAAAGTTTAGTCGCTCAGTCGTGTCTGACTCTTTGCGACCCCATGGACTGTAGCCCAGGAGGCTCCTCTGTCCATGGGATTTTCCAGGCAAGAGTAGTGGAGTGGGGTGCCATTGCCTTCTCCAGGGGATCTTCCCCACGTAGGGATCAAACCTGGGTCTCCTGCATTGTAGGCAGACACTTTACCATCTGGGAAGTCTATCAGATCAGGGCCCACCCGAATGACCTCATTTTTAACTTGACTGCCTCTGTCAAGACCCTATTTCTGGGACTTCCCTGGTGGTCCAGGGGTTAAGACTCTGTGCTTCCAATGCAGGGGACCTGGTTTCGAGCCCTGGTCAGGGAACTAGATCCCTCATGCTACATCTAAGACCGAGCACGGCCAAATAAATTAAAAAATAGACCCTACTTCTAAATACAGTTCCATTCTGAGATAGTGGGGTGTAGGACTTGAGTGTATTTTCCAGGGGTGACTAGTGTTAGTCACTCAGTCCTGTCCAACTCTTTGCCACCCCATGGACTGTAGCCCGCCAGTCTCCTCTGTCCATGGGGATTCTCCAGGCAAGAATACTAGAGTGAGCTCCCATGCCTTCCTCCAGGGGATTGTCCCAACCCAGGGATCGAACTCAGGTCTCCTGCATTGCAGGTAGATTCTTTCCCATCTGAGCCACCAGGGAATCCCTGGTGGGGCGGTAGGGGGACACAATTCAGCCCACGATGATAGCATGTTTGTTTAGCTTTTTGTAACTTCAGTTCACTTCTCCAGAAGCAGACATTTTCATCCTGATGGTTTTAGGAAGATAAATGTGTAATTGTCAATTTTTAAATTATGGAAATGGAATAAATCTGCTCTGCTGTTTCAATCATTCACGAAAGTCGGTTAACAAGCTCAGGTTTGCCCACAGCAATTTCTGTCAATAGGTTGGAGCGCCAAGGCACTGCTTGCAGAGCGTCTCTGGCCGTGGGATAAATATTTTCCCGTGATTTTATTGCGGTGGTGCAGAAATGAAGGAAGTGGGGTTGTTCCGTTGCTTTTGGACTGAGAAAACATGTTCAGCATGTGGGCTGTGTCTAGGGGCCAAACACCAGTCTGCGGCAGAGACCCGTCACCCCGGCCCACCCAGGGCAGCCTCCTCACCAGTCAGACCTTCTCCCCACACGTACTTGACATCCCCGTGGTTTCCAGAAAGAACTCAAGTCGCACATGTGTTAGACCCGACGTCTGGGCGCTTCTGCTCAGTCCGTCTGGAAGAGCTTCTCCCATCTTGTCACCTGAGGCTTTGCCATCCATTCCGCTGTCTCTCAGGAGCATTTTCCTGAAGGAAGCTATGAGGTCTTGGTGGTGGCAGGCCTCAAGTCCCCTCTTTCTGCCATCCCTTTGGCGTCCCTGCTGGTTAAGACAGTAAAGAATCCACCTGTAATTCAGGAGACTCGGGTTCGATCCCTGGAGAAGGGAAGACCCTCTGGAGAAGGGACCAGGAGAATCCCATGAACAGAGAAGCCTGGTGGGCTACAGTCCATGGGGTCACAGAGTCGGACACGACTGAGCGACTAACACTTTCACTTTCTCTGCCATCCATTTATGTGTCACCCGCTTTTTCTTCCACATCTTCCTTCTAGGCCCAGCAGGCCAGGGAACACGAGCTCTGCTCTATAAACAGGAAAATGGAGTGTCAGAGACAGGTAAACATCCAACAGCTTGTTGTTCAGTTGCTCAGTCGTGTCCTATTCTTTGCGACCCCATGGACGGCAGCACGCCAGGCTCCCCTGCCCTTCCCCATCTCTGAGTTTGCTCAAATGCGTTTCCACTGAGTCGGCGATGCCCTCCCAGCATCTCGTCCCAGCAACGGGCATGCCTCTAAACAGGGAGAGAAATGGGAGGTTTGGGACTTAAGCCAGCAGACGCCTCCCCTCCCCACCCGCCAAAAGATCCCACCCGCCACCAGAGGAAGGCGCATAGAATACGGGAGGAAAGTTCTCTTTCCAGGGCTCCCTTGAGGGGGGCGCCTGCCGATCGGTCCTAGCGGGCCTCCTGGCCCGGGGCCCAGAGCAGCGGTGCTGAGTACACAGGAAACACCAGGAATCTGTTTTACTTGGGGCAGTCTTTACTTTCCCTCCTTTCAGTGGAAAATGAGTCTGCATTCCACAGACTCCTGAGTGAACAGCAAATAGACGGGGAGGCAGCGCCAAGGCTGTGGTTCCTCCGCGGTGGTTTTGGAGCCGGTTCTCCTGTGTGGGGAGACCTTGGCCAGCCGGCCGGGCGGGAAGCAGGTGGCTTGCTTTAGAGGAGGCTGAGGGGTGCAGACGTTGGTGCTCTGCAGCCGCCTGCTTCCCATCAGTCAGCCACTGACGGGGGGTCAGCGCCGCTCCTGGTCCCACACCAGTCACCTGAGCGGGGGACGAGGTGGGGGGCGCCGTGGGGAAAGGATGCCCGTGGCCGCCTGGTCTGTAAGGACAGCCAAGCCTTCCTGGAGGCCGCAAACTTGGCCTAAAGATGCGGCCAGAGGCTGGGCTGGGGTGGGCTGGGGTGTGTATGATGCCTGGCTGGTTTTGCCCTAAGGCCCACCTGCTCAGATCCACATGCCCTGGTGACAGAGTCGAGGAATGAGATAGTTAAAGGGCTCCTTTGTGGTCGAGCTCCTCAGCTTTTTTCCTGTCTATGTGACTTCTCTCTACACTGAGAAGCCTCCACCTATGTCTCCCCTCAGCACCTCTTTTCTTCTTCCCCTCTCTCACTCAGTAGATGCCTCGGCCATCCTTCAGTCACCATCTTTCAGGATTACTACACATTTGAAAAAAGAACAAGATTATGATGGAGAAGACTCTTGAGAGTCCTTTGGACCGCAAGGAGATCCAACCAGTCCGTCCTAAAGGAAATCAGTCGTGAATATTCATTGGAAGGACTGATGTTGAAGCTGAAACTCCAATACTTTGGCCACTTGATGTGAAGAACTGACTCATTGGAAAAGACTCTGATGCTGGGAAAGATTGAAGGCAGGAGGAGAAGGGGACGACAGAGGATGAGATGGTTTTCGCATCAGCAATGCGATGGACATGAGTTTGAGCAAACTCCAGGAGTTGGTGATGAATCAGGAGGCCTGGCATGCTGTGGTTCATGGGGTCACAAAGAGTCGGACACAACTGAACGACTGTACTGAACTGAAGATGTCATCAAGCCTGGTCGTTTTCTTGGGCCCACCTTCTTCTGCCTCTGGTTTGAAGACTGTACCCTGCCTGCTATGGACTCCCAGTGAACAGGTCAGCATTATCATTTGAATACTTGAAAGAATGTCCTCTTGCTTTTAATGAAGTGTTTCTCCAGTGGGCTCACCTTTTCCCTTTCTGTGCTACAGCAACATCCAATGTATGTCCAGAAGGAAACCCAACGAGCCCTGGGGAAGTCAGGCTCTGGGAGCTGCTGGCACACGTGTTCTCTGCAGCAAACTGTGAAGGGCTTGGCTGGTGTTGTAAGCATGCCCATGAGCACGGGTGGTGAGCCTCACACATCCAGGCCTTCCCGACACAGGTCTGGGCCTTGGCTCTCTCCTGGTCGGCCTCTCAGCCTCTGAGTCTTTGCTTCTCTTGTCAGACCTGCTTGATTGCCCTTCCTCTGCTAACAGATTTGGCTCTTAGCTCTTTTACTCTCATGATCCCTTCTCTGCTATAATTTTAATTTGCTAACAAGCATGGCTTGCTCATGGCCCTTAGCTGTCTTTTTACCTTTATACCTTTCGAGGAAGTCTTTCTTTTTTTTAAAATGTATTTAGTTTTCATTGAAGGATAATTGCTTTATGGTACTGTGTTGATTTCTGCCATACTCTAGGAAGCCTTCCAGCTTCGGCTCCCTCTGCTGACTCCTCAGCTCTCTCCAGGACTTCCAGTTCAGCTTCTGAAGTGCCTGGCTCTGGTTGGCCCAGTTCACCCTCTTCTGGGTACAGCTTTCTTTGCCCCCAGGCCCTCTCAGTGGTCACTGTCCAGCCTACAACCCTGCTTCACTTGGTCATTTCTCATAAGACCTGAGTGAGTGAGTCAGTGAAAGTCACTCAGTTGTGTCAGCTCTTTGCGACCCCATGGGCTATACAGTCCATGGAATTCTCCAGGCCAGAATACTGGAGTAGGCAGCCTTTCCCTTCTCCAGGGGATCTTCCCAATCCAGGGATCGAACCCAAGTCTTCCGTATTGCAGGCGGATTCTTTACCAGCTGAGCCACAAGGGAATAAGACCTAGTGTACCACAATTATACCATCTGATATTGCTCATGAGTGACTAAGATACAGGTAAGATGTCCTTAAATTCTGACAGGTGAGTTTTTGAAGAGACACCAATGACGTCTACAGGTCCAGCCCACATCTCCCGGAATGAAGGTTAATGCCATCGGCTATCTCCCAAATCAAATCCAGATTCTCAAGTCTCTGTCAGAGTTGGCCACCAGAGGCTCTCTTAGCTGCCTTTCGAGTCCTGTGGAGCCATCTTCCTCTTCACATGAGCCACGTTCCAGACGTTTCCCAAGCTTGCCGTGAGTTAATCAGTTTCTTATAGGGCTTCTTGTAACATCCACTTTCCGCCTGTGCCACAAAAGCTAGTTCAATGCCTATGTTCCCTTCCTATGGCTGCTGTGACAAACTACCATGAACTTGGCGACATAAAACAACAGAACTTTCTTCTCTCACAGTTCTGGAGGCCTGAGCTGAAGGCAAGGTGTCGGCAGGGCTGTGCTCCCTCCAAAGGCTTCAAGGGGAGAACCCTGCCTCACCACTTCAGGGTTTTGGAGGCTCTATGCATTCCTCTGTCTCCGTCTTCATGTGGCCTTCTCTTCTGTGTGTTTGTGTCTTTTCTGTTTCTTATGAGGATCTATGTCATTAGATTTAGGGACTATCCAGAAAATCCAGAATGATAGCATCTCAAGATTAATTTAATTCTATCTGCGAAGGCCCCTTTTTCCAAATAAGGTCCTATTCATAGGTTCTAGGAGTTAGGAGGTGGACATATCTCTTTAGGGTGTGGGGCATCCTTTAATCTACCACAGTCCCCTGTTCCCTTGAAAACTGTCGACTGGCCATGAGTGACCCTTTTCATTTTGGGTTCCAAAGCCCTTTATTCAAGAATGTCAAAGGGCCTTTGACATTCTACTATGCAATTTAGATACTTTGGTACTCGTGGTAAGAATGTGGGTTGCAGAGTCGTCCTGGGTTCAGATCCCAGCTGGGCCACCTGCCAGCCGAATGGCTCTTGTGAAGTCGTTTAACTTCCTGTAGCCAGGGCCAGGACAGAGAGAGGCCCCCGGGGCACACGGCTGAAGGGGGCCTTCCTCTGCAGGCCTGCACGTGCAGAGTTGGCCCTCTCTCTATCCTGGGAGGGAGATTTCCAAAAGCCTCCTTACGCGTTGTGCCTCAGGTGTCTCTTGTCTTACCCTTGCCCTGCCTCTTGCTCTGGTCTCTTAATCTGTAAACTAGGGATAGCGACGTCCCTGAGAGGGAGATGATAAGAACTAAGTGAAGGGCCGAAGTCAAAGACTTATACAGTACAGGCTCCAGAGATGGGGCTGTTCATTCTCTGACTAAGCTCCCCAAGTCTTCACGTCTAATTCGTTTTTATGTTTCTAATAACTTTAAACACATTACATTGAAAGGAGCATGTGATCAATTATGTGTGAGTACATTAATGTGGGTTTGCTGTCTGAGGCATGTAATTTTGGTTAGCGTCTATCACCAGGCAGACAAGTCAAGCTCCGAGGGCCTGGATCAAGACTTCTTGAACTGATTCATTTCCTTGTTCACATTCAGTGTTTAGCAGATTTAGGTGAGGTGCTCTGGACAGCGGGAGTAGAGCCCAAAGCCTCAGAAAATCGCTGAGGCTGGTTTTCAAATTAGAGCCATGAGGGAAGAGGCTCCCAGAGCGGGAAGCGTGCGCCCTGGGAGGATTAGCTCGTGTCTGGAGAGCGGCAGCTCAAACGTGCGAAGTGGCGTGGGTCCATCCGTGCTGGTCGGTCAGGGACAGATGGGCTCCTGCCTTGTCACACACACTTGCTAGCTCCCTGGGAAGCAGATTCTTTCTTGGAACTCAGAGCCTATCTTGCATCTTGCTGGAACCCTGTGAACTCTTGGCGGCATCTGCCCCGGCTGCGTGCCCCCCACACCCCCAAAGCATCATGTTTATTTGATATTGGGACTGATATTCCTCTTTTTACACTGTGGTTGGTCCTCATTAACTCAATAAGGACCAACGTGGAAGGCAGAGTTTCCTCCTCTTCTAGGGGAAAAAAAAAGTTTCTTTGGATGGGCCACAGCTCCTGTAACTGATCTGATCTGCTGGCATGGGGCAGCATGTTGCGTGGTACCCTGAGGCTGGTGAGAAAGGGGACAGAGTCAAGAATTCCTGGGTGGAAGGCTCTACCCTGTATTTACCACAATTACTAAAACACCACATTTAATAGTTCAAGACTGGTCTGTATTTGCATAGAAACCACATATATGTGGAATTCTATTTTATTTTTTAACTTCAAGATGGCCATAATAGGAGCCAGACTGTTGATGAGTCTAACAATTAGAAGCAGCTTCTAAATTTCCCAACACAGTCATCTTGGGTTCAATTCTGAGATCTTGTTCTAAAAGTTCAAACTGTGTGGTGTTTATCTAGCAACCTCACTAAAGCACTCACATTGGTTGGTGCCAGACACATGCATTCAGCTTGCTATTGCCCAGTTCAAGGACGGCTCTATAACCAGCCCTGGAATTTAAATCAAGCAGTCTGCAAGGGTGTTGGAAAGTTTCATTTTAATAACTGGTTGTATTCACATCCATAATATCACTATTAAATTGGCAAGTAGGAGGCAGCCTTCAGTGTGGGCGAGCCTGTATAGTCACCACCCCTGGATGATCTGTGTGCTTTGAAACAGGGAGTGTAAAGAGGGTCCTTGGCTTCAGGAATTTGGCTCAATGGTTCTATCCATCTGAGCCATGTCCACCATTGCACCTGCTTCTTCTGGAGCCAGACGTACATATCACCATCACTCATTCAATAGTCCTGAAATGACATCAATCTACAAAATCTGTCTGTTTCCTTTCTTTCTCTGCCACAAAACAGAATCTCCAGGAGCTTGTGGGGATGGGTTGAGGGACTAAAACTACATTCTCAAGTCACTGCTTGAGACATTTTTTAATTTTTTCAAGTGACTCATGAAGAAAGTAGTATAGTCACAGGGCAAGCAAACATTTAAACTGAAAACAATCAGATGGTAAGGATCTCTGCTTTAATCCACTACATGAGAGGTGACTGCTACTTGTTTATGAAGCAATTATCCACCTGGAGTGTGGGACTGGAGCACTTCTTCCACTGCAGTTAGTGGTGTTCACAAAAGAACCACTGCCTTCGAGAGAGAAAACCTCGGGCACCAGTGATGAACTCATTGCTTCTGTCTGTATCTTACACAGGCAACAAGATCCTAATGTAAATATCAACACATGGCTAACACTCCCATTGTACCCAATTTGTTTTTCAAACTCTTGAATGCTCAAGGAGTAAGAAAGAAGCTGCACAGCAAGGGCAGAGCAGTCTAGACTGAGGGTTGGAAAACGATAGTGCATGAACTGGCCACCTGCTTTTGTCAATGAGGTTTTACTGACACCAGCCATGCTCATTTGTTTATGTCTTGTCTATGGCTGTTTCTGTGCTTCAATGGGAGAGCTCAGTGGTTGCGACAGACACCGTATGGACGACAAAACTCCCAAATATTTACTGTGTTGCTACAGGAAGAGTTCACAGAACCCTGGTCTAGACAGTCAGTTGAGCCAAGTGTTGGCTAAAGGTCCCCAACTCACAATGCCAAGAGAAGGACTGGCTTGGCCTTGGTTGTTGTCATGCAGTACGTAATTTAAAAAAATCTTTACAAGCTGGTACAAGTAAAACTCCTATTCACCTTACTTTGGAGAAGCAATATGGAAAGTAAAATTAAGTCTGACTATATTTTATACGTTACCTAACTATATTTTATATGTTACCTAAACTTCTAAAGCATTTCTGGGTTGCCCAGCTGTGCATAAGCCAATGTCATTTCTTACAACTTTTAAAAGATACAAATGTTGGCAACCACTAAGTATTGGCATCATGCTTGTCTCTGTGCAGAATTCTACAATGTGCAAACCCGTGCTGTAGCTATAAATACAGTCCCACTTCAAGTCAAACTCTTCTGTCTAATTATTTTCCAAATCTTTGAAACCAGTCATAAGAGTCACCAGAAAGCTGTAGTTCAAGACACCAGACACATTTCTTAGCCGAGCCTTCCAATGCTGACATGCTGGACCAATTCAGTGAAGCATGCCATAAATTATATGACTATGTTATTTGAATTAATGGGACACTTTCTACAATGGCAGGAATTGTTACCAGGAGTTCTAAAGCCAGACATGGGCTCTAGGTTATTATTCATACTTCAGTGATAGATTTGAATCTCACCTTTGTGGCCAGGTTTGGTTGGTCTGGTCAGGAATGCAGGTCGTGACAAAGAACAAAGATTAAAGACCTAAAGCAGCTGAGATTAGTTTCAATAGCCCTGAGTTAAACAACCAAACAAGACAACTGGCTGGAGCAGTATTGGCCTGGTGTGTGATCTGAAGGTTTTGAAGTGTCATTAAGGATGGGGCTTATTATTTGATGTTGCTGACAATGAAGGCTAGCTCATTTCAATATTCGGAGATCATAAATAATCACAATTACGGACTCTACCTGCAAATGTGTTGTAGTAGACCTGCGTCTGTGGCAGCAGAAGAGCCATTCAGGGTACAGGAGAGCCTGGATGAGACTCAGGCTGGACCACTTGGCTGTGTGCTATGTCTGCGGACTGAAAATGGCTGAAATCCAGTTCTCTAATCATAACAGTTCTTTTCCCTAGAAGGATTTTATTCTAAAACTTGAAGTAATGACTTGAGGGAAAGATGGAGTGTTCGTGAAGATATCACTAAAAATTTAAATATGATTTTTGAGACTTAACGTTCAAAGTTAAAAACATTAAAAATCCACTTGATGAATTATAAGATCTAAACAATAAAGGCATAAGATATGAAGTTTCTCTTTAGTTTCAAGTATAACAGGATCATATGCTGAAGAAAACATCATTGCTCTACACTCTTACTAAAAAAATTGATATTGGTTCATTTTTTGGTACTAATCTTAAATTTTTCCTTTCTTAAGCTTAAAAAGTTCACCAGCCAAGGTCTTCTGGTTCTGGTATACCCCATCATCAAATAGGGTCTAAACTGGATCCTGAATCTGTCATACAGAGTGAAGTAAGTCAGAAAGAAAAAGAAGTATTGTGCCTTAACGCATACATGTGGAATCTAGAAAATGGTACAGATGAACCTATTTCCAGGATAGGAATAAAGATGCAGATGTAGAGAACAGACACATGGACCTGGGGCAGGATGGAGGGGAAGAGAAGAGTGGGCTGAACTGGGAGGTGAGGACTGACATATATACACCACACCATGTGTAAAACAGACAGCTGGTGCGAACGTGCTATAAAGCACAGGCGGCTCAGCTTGGTGCTCTGCGACGACCCAGAGGGGTGGGATGGCAGGGTAGGAGTGAGGCTCAGGAGGGAGGGGATATATGCATACATATAGTTGGTAAAGAATCCGCCTGCAATGCAGGAGACCCCGGTTCGATTCCTGGGTTGGTAAGATCCACTCGAGAAGGGATAGGCTACCCACTCCAGTATTCTCAGGCTTCCCCTGTAGCTCAGCTGGTAAAGAATCTGCCTGCAATGCGGGAGACCTGGGTTCGAGCCCTGGGTCGGGAAGACCCCCTGGAGAAGGGAACAGCTACCCACTCCAGTATTCTGGCCTGTACAGTCCACGGGGTCGCAGAGAGTTGGACACAGCTGAGAGACTTCCACTTTTATAGCTGATTCAATTCATTGTATGGCAGAAGCTAACACAACACTGTATAGCGGTTATACTCCAATAAAAAAAAAAAGGAAAGATGAAAATGAAAGAGTGACCTACGTGTAGTCAAAACACAGATGCTTAATTATGAAAAAAAAAAGACACTCTTACTGTTCAAAGGATAAATACGATAGGGCTCGTTTTCAGAAAAGATGATTCACCACTCTCATCTGGGAACAGAAAGGTGAAATCTTTATGGGAAGGTTCCTAAAAGATGTCTAAAGAAAAATGAATGCTTTCAAACCTTGGTCTAGGGAGGAGGCTGTGGGACTAAAGTGTCTCTTTAAAGTAAAGCAACTGACCTTGCAAGCTGTATGGGAAAAGCAACCTACGCGTTCTGCAGCCAAATCGTGAAGGCACATTTTTGTGTGACATTCCTGCCTGGGCAGCCAGGCTCTAATTAAGATCTAGTCGGTTAGATGATCACCTGGGAGAGAGGTCCAGGGTGTGGGGAACACTTCAAATTACATTCCATGAAAACCTTAGACTTTCAAAGCTTAGGAAGGCCCTGATCATCCATAGACATGGAGTAGGGGTCAGGGACTGAAACGAAGGCGAGCACATGTCAGCATAAACTAGCTGCTGACATGAATTGAACATATGCAATTTTTTAAAAGGTGGTATTGAATAACTAACAGGCCCACAGCCATCCCTCTCGGCATTTCAGACCCCTTTCTTCTCTTCACTCGGGCTCTTTATGGAGTCACTTCCATCAGGCAGAGTTCCATAGGATAAGCCGCTTGAATCTGGTTGTATTTTATCCAACATTTGTTTCCCTGTGGAGATAACAACCACAAAGAATCTTTTGAGCTCTTGTAGAATAATAAGTCTTAATAATTTCTCCTCTATCTAGGCCACATTTTATTCCTTTTTTTAAAAAGGACAATGTGGTCGCCCTCTAAATAGAAGAGATAAACGTCAGGGAAGAAAGGCCCACAGAGCTCCGTGCCGCTGATGTAAGATCGTGGCTATCCGCATGAGCAAACCGTCTTCCCACCCGGGGAGCACGTGCTGTCCCCATGCCCATGCTGGGGACAGAAATCAGGCTGGATCAGTCAGGAGACTAACATGAAGCATGTACGCATCTCCAAACCTCTCTTCCCATCGTTCTGTCTCCTGGTCCATGTTCAGTCTAACGCGTGTAACAACAGAGGAAAACAGACTTTCAGAATGGCTTCTAAAGCTCTTACTGATTCTACACATAGAACTGTGTGAAATGAAAGAGTTAAAAGTAAGTAAACTTCACTTCCTACCGAAGAGCCCCTAACCCAGAAAGCCTCTCTAAGGCACACCCTTGCCACAAATGCCGATTCTTGTGCTGAGTGTTCTTAGCTGATAAAATGGTTCAAATGGGAAAGAGAACACCGAACTCATGGACCATATTTTCTCAGTCATAGGCACAAGGTTTTAATGGTTTTTTGCTTCAAAGGCTTGGTCCTAACTGCATGGTGGAGGAAGCTGTGAGAACATAACTACTCCTCGTCTAGAAGCCTAGAGGTCACCACAAACCCCTAGCAAAGCCAGAGATTGTTGGGGGTGGTGAGCAAGGAAGGAAGTGAGGACACAGAAACCTGTTTCCTTTGTTCTGGACATCACTTCTGCTGGGTCTACACGAAACTGAAAGTGTCAGTCGCTCAGTTTTATCTGACTCTTTGCGACCCTATGGGCTGTAGCCCGCTAGGCTCCTCTGTCCATGGGAGTCTCCAGGCAAGAATACTGGAGTGGATTGCCATGCCCTCCTCCAGGGGACCTCCCCAACCCAGGGATTGAACCCAGGTTTCCTGCATTGCAGCTGGATTCTTTACCATCTGAGATACCAGGGAAGCCCAAGAATACTGGAGTAGGCAGCCTATCCCTTCTCCAGGGGATCTTCCCAACCCAGGAATCAAACTGGGGTTTCCTACATTGCAGGTGGATTCTTTACCAGATGAGCTACCAGGGAACATCCCCACCTCTCACACACAGTAGGTAGCCTTTCTCATCGCCAGGGGATCTACCCAGAGATCGAACCCAGGTCTCCTGCATTGCAGGCAGATTCGTTACCACCTGAGACACCAGGGAAGCCTCAGGTCTGCATCATGGAAGTGTTATTCTCAGTGAGAGAGGAGAACTGGGATGACGATGCATGTTAAACCCCTCTGGATGAATGGGTTGAGGAACAAGGGAAGAAGCTCTTCATGTTCAGGTGACCAAGAAGAACGCCACTCTTGGACCCAGTACAAGGGCTGCCTCACGCTTCCCAAGGAATGATGTTCCTAAGCTTCTGGTCTTAGATGTAGAATTCCCCTCAAGGTCCTCCAAGTAACAAGAGTCTGTGCCTGCCATTCCCACTCCTTTCCCTACCCTTTTCCAATTGAAAGAAGTCTGAAACAGAAATCCTCACTATCACCCAGATCAAGAAAACAGGGTCTGTTCTTTTCTATCCCCAGTGTTTTGTGCAAAACTGATAATCAAATAAATGATTATTAACATTTACAGTTAAACTATCACCTCTGCTTTCATCATTAAATGTACATTTTCTGAGGGTGAGAATTACATTTTATATTAATTTAACTCCAGAAATCATGCCAGCAATAATTCATTTGTAGGATAAAATTTTCTATTATAAATTAAGGAATATACATCTTACCGGGAACATTTCCAAAATCAATGTAAGACTGTGGCAGATGTTCCTTTTCTCTATTTCTTGTGACCAAAACCACACCAAGGAATGACAGAAAACACCTGTAAGAATAATGTTAATAAAGAACACAAGGTCACTGTATTAAATAACTGAACGCATGGGATTAAGTAACTGAACTCCGTCTTCTACATGATGACATACATTCCACTGGTTTTGTTCTTTTCTGTTTCTCGTGGTAAGCTGCCTAGAAATTGCCTTAATTGCTGCAGCCAATAATATTTGTCCCCCGAACCAAGACCTGGGCCACTTCCAGTAAGTCTCTGCCCCAGGTTTTTACCATCTGGAGGTTAATTCAGGCTCTAAACCCTTTGGGTAGACACTAAGTCTCATTTTCTATCCATGCATGCTCAGACCCATTACTGGCATGCCACACAAGCAAAAAAATAATTTATTCTTTAATTTTCTAAGAAATTTCGTTGTCCTTGGCCATAAGCATAGTCAGAGTTTCCAGACCCCAGAAGTTTAGCTTCGCCCAAAAATCTCACAAAAATGAATTTTCAAGATAGATAGCTTTCTTTGTTGAAAATAGTCTGGGCTCAAGTTTGCATAACAATGGTCATGCAGAATACCACATCAAGAAGCAACTAAACATTCAGAGAGTTCCAGGTGGGAACCAACGGAAGAGTCAATCATCGGTGACATTCCGTCAAGGCTCTACTCTCTGCCTGCCAGAACACCAGCAGTGACTGTCCAGCAAATTCCGAGGCAGGGTTAAAGCTGGGCACCCAGACCCAGGAGAGGGACGGCACCAATCTGATGTTATTAGGTCTCAAGGCAGAGATCTGGCCCAGTCTTGGCCTTGCATCCTAGGTGATCCTAGAGGCATCTGTGGTTCCCGACTGAGATCTAACCTAAGGGTTCCTAAGGCTGGGATAGGTCTGACTGAGTATAAAAAGGTGGAGTAGCTACAAGGGCCTTTGATTTACCTTGACTTTGGCTGGAACTGAAAATCTTCAGTGTTTCAGATCCCTCACAGAGATATTTAAATCACAAAGACACTGAGCTCTGGGTAGGGTGTTAAGTTGAAAAATATGCTTCTTTTAAGAGCTTGGGAAACTGATGTTTCTTATATTATTTTCCAATTTTCCATGCCTCAGGTCCAATGCCAAAAGTCGCACGTAAAAGTAATAGTATTTCACATACCTTACCTCTGAGACATTTACTCACCCAAAAAGATATATAAATATAGTGAGAAAAGCGGCACCAAGAAACTCCTGATAAAATATGATACCTACAATAGTGACAGAAGATAAAATTAATTTTAGGGTAAGCATATTTACAATAGCTACATATTGATTTTCAAATTACTATATTACTTTTTTCGAAGTAAACAGTTACCCTTAAAATGCACATCCAGTTGCTGTTTAGTCGCTAAGTCGTGTCCTACTCTTTGCGACCCCATGGACTGTAGCCCGCCAGGCTTCTCTGTACATAGAATTCTCCCAGGCAAGAATACTGGAATGGATTGCCATTTCCTTCTCCTGGGGACTTTCCTGATCCAGGGATCAAACCCACATCTCTTGCATTGGCAGGTGGGTTCTTTACCACTGAGCTACCAGGGAAGCCCTAAAAAGGCACACTCAGTAGCTTAGTTTAAAAAATATTTACATGCGATACTAACGTTTTCAATGATTCCAAAGAACACAGATTTGAGACTTTACATAATGGAAGTATCATTATTATAAAATCAGCACAAGTAACATAGCTTTTGCCAACAGAAATTTTTTTGTCCAGTGCAAGATTTGTACCACTGGAACGTGCAGAGTGACATTTCCCACCTCCAGTTGTTTAAGCCGGGGGTCAGCAAGCCTGGCCTGAGCGTCTGGGTGGACGCTGGGCCTTTCACATAGCACTTGCACTTCGGGCCAGCTGCTCCCCACACTCTCGGCCTTGGCAGCACCCTGCGGTCTGCGGGTGTGGTCACAGGCTCCCGCGTGCACTGGAGCATGCTAACGTGCTGCCCGAGCTCCATTTCTCACTGCCAACCCCTCTCCCATCTCCCTCTGCTGCTCTTTCCTTCTGCGTGAAGGGAAATGTGCATCTGTCCTTTATTCCAGAAGCCCCCCTTCTCTCCTTCTTAGTATCAATGATTCCCCTTCGGCGTGTGGTCCCAAAGCCTTCACAGACTTTTTTTTTTTTAACTAAATAAGTGACCCTTTATGTTTGTTTGAAATTTATGTATTTATTTATGGTTGCGTGTGGGCTTTCTCAGGTTGCGGGGCACAGGTTTCTCACTGTGGTGGCTTCTCGTCTCCAAGCGCAGGCTCTAGAGTGTGCGGGCTCAGCAAGTGCGGCACGTGGGGCTCGTTGCCCTGTGGCATCTTCCTGCACCAGGGATCGAACCCGTGTCCTCTGCATTGGCACGTGGATTCTTAATCACTAGACCACTAGGGAAGTCCTAAATAAGTTACCTTGTAATTATCTGCTACCTGGAATCACATCTGTGTGTGTGCATGTGTGGTGTTAGCCTTGCTATCCTGTCGACAAGTATTCATTGAGAGTCGTGAGTGCTGGCTGCTGCTTAGGTTTTGCAGGTGCCACAGAGACCAGCCTGAGGTCTGTCGCCTTGTCCCATTCTGCTGAATATTTGTTGAGTGAATAATGTTGCTGAAGCATTTTCCCCTGTGATTACACATGTCCTTGGAGTCATTCGAATGTTTTCTTGTTATTCTAACTGGTGCCCCATAACATTCATTTCTCGAAGGACATTTGAAATTGCTTCAAATGCTTTTGCTTTTGTGATGTTAATAAACTTCTTTGCACATATTTCTTCCTGGTACTTTAGGGTTTGTTTGTTTGTTTTTTTTTTTTTGTCATCACTTAAAGAGGAATTTCTGTCTTCAAGAGTAAAAATTTTAGTAAAATACACATAATACACACAATAATAGTGGCTTCCCCGGTCATGCAGTGGTATAGAATCCACCTGCCAATGCAGGAGGTACAAAAGACGCAGGTTCGATCCCTGGGTCAGGAAGATCCCTTGGAGAAGGAAATAGCTACCCACTCCAGTATTCTTGCCAGAAAAATCCCATGGACAGAGAAGCCTGGCAGGGTAGAGTCCATGGTGTCACAAAGAGGTGGACATGACTGAGCATGCAAGCAAGCATGCATACAATAGCATAAAATTTACCATCCTAAATATTTTAAAGCATACAGTTCAGTTGTGTTAAGTATACAGTCATCACTCGGTATACAGAGAATTTGGTTGTAGGACCCCTCAGCGGATACTAAAATCTGTATCATTAGTGGATACTAATGCCCAAGTCCCTTATATAAAGTGGCATAACATTTACATATAACTTATACACATTCTCCAACTCCACAGTTCAAAAACATCAATGCTTCGGCGTCCAGCTTTCTTTATAGTCCAACTCTCACATCCAAACATGACCACTGGAAAAACCATAGCCTTGACTAAACGGACCTTTGTTGGCAAAGTAATGTCTCTGATTTTCAATATGCTATCTAGGTTGCTCATAACTTTCCTTCCAAGGAGTAAGTGTCTTTTAATTTCATGGCTGCAGTCACCACCTGCAGTGATTTTGGAGCCAAGAAAAGTAAAGTACGACACTGTTTCCACTGTTTCCCCATCTATTTCCCATGAAGTGATGGGACCGGATGCCATGATCTTCTTTTTCTGAGTGCTGAGCTTTAAGCCAACTTTCTCACTCTCCTCTTTCACTTTCATCAAGAGGCTTTTTAGCTCCTCTTCATTTTCTGCCATAAGGGTGGTGTCATCTGCATATCTGAGGTTATTGATATTTCTCCTGGCAATCTTGATTCCAGCTTGTGCTTCTTCCAGCCCAGCATTTCTCATGATGTACTCTGCATAGAAGTTAAATAAGCAGGGTGACAATATACAGCCTTGATGTACTCCAATATATAGCCTTGTACTCCTTTCTCTATGTTCAGTTCTAACTGTTGCTTCCTGACCTGCATATAGGTTTCTCAAGAGGCAGGTCAGGTGGTCTGGTATTCCCATCTCTTTCAGAATTTTCCACAGTTTATTGTGATCCACACACTCAAAGGCTTTGGCATAGTCAATAAAGCAGAAATAGATGTTTTTCTGGAACTCTCTTGCTTTTTTGATGATCTGGCAGATGTTGGCAGTTTGATCTCTGGTTCCTCTGCTTTTTCTAAAACCAGCTTGAACACCTGGAAGTTCACGGTTGACGTACTGCTGAAGCCTAGCTTGGAGAAATTTGAGCATTACTTTACTAGCGTGTGAAATGAGTGCAATTGTGCGGTAGTTTGAGCATTCTTTGGCATTGCCGTTCTTTGGCACTGGAATGAAAACTGACCTTTTCCAGTCCTGTGGCCACTGCTGAGTTTTCCAAATTTGCTGGCATATTGAGTGCAGCACTTTCACAGCATCATCTTTCAGGATTTGAAATAGCTCTACTGGAATTCCATCACCTCCACTAGCTTTGTTTGTAGTGATGCTTTGTAAGGCCTACTTGACTTCACATTCCAGTGTAGTTTGAGCATTCTTTGGCATTGCCTTTCTTTGGGATTGGAATGAAAACTGACCTTTTCCAGTCCTGTGGCCACTGCTGAGTTTTCCAAATTTGCTGGCATATTGAGTGCAGCACTTTCACAGCATCATCTTTCAGGATTTGAAATAGCTCTACTGGAATTCCATCACCTCCACTAGCTTTGTTTGTAGTGATGCTTTGTAAGGCCTACTTGACTTCACATTCCAGGATGTCTGGCTCTAGGTGAGTGATCACACCATCATGATTATCTGCGTGGTGAAGAACTTTTTTGTACAGTTCTTCTGTGTATTCTTGCCACCTCTTCTTAATACCTTCTGCTTCTGTTAGGTCTCTATAATTTCTGTCCTTTATTGAGCCCATCTTTGCATAAAATGTTCTCTTGGTGTTTCTAATTATATTGAAGAGATCTCTAGTCTTTCCCATTCTATTGTTTTCCTCTATTTCTTTGCACTGATCACTGAGAAAGGCTTTCTTATCTCTCCTTGCTATTCTTGGAACTCTGCATTCAAAGGGGTATATCTTTCCTTTTTGCTTCCCTTCTTTTCACAGCTATTTGTAAGGCCTCCTCAGACAACCATTTTGCTGTTTTGCATTTCTTTTTCTTGGGGATGGTCTTGATTCCTATCTCCTGTACAATGTCATGAACCTCCATCCAAAGTTCATCAGGCACTCTGTCTGTCAGATCTAGTTCCTTAAATCTATTTCTCACTTCCACTGTGAAGAATTGATGCTTTTGAACTGTGGTGTTGGAGAAGACTCTTGAGAGTCCCTTGGACTGTAAGGAGATCCAAACAGTCCATCCTAAAGGAGATCAGTCCTGGGTGTTCATTGGTAGGACTGATTTTGAAGCTGAAACTCCAATACTTTGGCCACCTGATGAGAAGAGCTAACTCATTTGAAAAGACCCTGATGCTGGGAAAGACTGAGGGCAGGAGAGAAGGGGATGACAGAGGATGAGATGGCTGGATGGCATCACCAACTCAATGAACATGGGTTTGGGTAACTCCGGGAGGTGGTGATGGACAGGGAGGCCTGGTGTGCTGCAATTCATGGGGTCACAAAGAGTCGGACATGACTGAGTGAATGAAGTGAACTATACACATTCTCCACAAATATTTTAAATCAACTCTAGATTACTTCTAATACCTGATATAATATAAATGTTATGCGAATAGTTGCTATCACTTGGCAAATTAAATTTTTGCTTTCTGGAATATTCTGGAACTTGGAGGGGGAGGGGATATAGTCTATCTACTATTGGTGGTATCCACAGATGCAGAAATGTGGATACAGAGGGCCCACTGTATTCACACTGGAGTGCAGCCAATTTTTAGAACTTTTTTATCTTGTAAAACAAACTCTATACTCATTAAACAGATCCCCATTGCCACCCTCCCCCAGCCCTTGGCAATCACCACTCCACTTTCCTTTCCATAAGTTTGACTACTCTGGATGCTTCATGTAAGTGGAATCATACAGCATTTGGCATGTCATGACTGGCTTGTTTCAGTTAGATAATGTCCTTCTTAAGGTTCACCCGTGTTGTGGCATGTATCAAAAGTCCTTTCCTTTTTGATGGCCAAATAATATTCCTCTGATGTATATACCACATTTTCTGTATCCATTCATTTGTCAGTTTACGTTGTTTCTGCCATCTGGCTACTGTGAACAATGCTGTTATGAACCTAGGTGTACAGATATCTGTTTGAGTCCCTGCTTTCAATTCTTTTGGACATACACCCAGAAGTAGACTTGTTGCATCACATGGTAATTCCATATTTAAATTTTTAAGGGACTGCCACCGTGTCTCCCATAGTGGCTGCACCATGTTAGGTTCCCACTAACAGTGCACAAGGGTTCCGATTTCTTCATATGCTTGCCAACACTTGCTATTTTATGTTTTTGTTTTGTTTTTGCTAGTAGCCATCCTAATGGATGTGTGGTGATTTGTGGTTTCCATCTGAATTTCCCTAATGATTAGGGATGCTGAGCATTTTTCCATGTACTTGTCGGCCAGTTGGACTCTCTGAAGAAATGTTTCAAGTCCTTTGCCCATTTTTTAATTGGGTTGTTTTTTGTTTTTGAGTTGCAGGATCAAAGAGGAGAGACATTTTTAAGGCTCTTGACAAAAACTATGAAACTCAATTCTAGGAAGGTGGTACCCTGGTACCTGACTCCACAAGAGTGCCTGCAACACTTTAGCCGTGTCAACATTGCTTATTGTAATAAAAAGAACAAAACAAAGCTTTACTAATTTAGCAGACAAAACATGGCATCTCATTTTAATTTTAAGCTATACTTTTTTTTTTTTTTAGGTACCAGCATGAAACAACTTTTATTACTTTTAAAAAAATATCAATATAAGGAAAAATAATATGTACTTAATAGTTAATAGTATAAGTTCAGTTAAATGTCATTTAGGAGTTATAATTTCCTTTTTTCCTTTTTTAAATTAATTTTTATTTTTTAGTTTGTTTTGCTTTACAATACTGTATTCGTTTTGCTATACATTGACATGAATCAGCCACGAGTATACATGAACTCCCAATAATTTTAAGCTATACTTTTTGACGGAGGCAAAAAGGAGAAGTCAGTTAAGAAGCTTCACCTCCATTTCATACTTTAGTAACATCAGATGAACTGTTATCACTCCTGGAAAGTTCCAGCTTCCCTGACTCATCGATTGTGTGAGTGTGTGCTAAGTACTCATTGGTGTGCTAAGTACTCAGATTCTGCCCTGTTGATCCTCTCACAAAACTTTCCTTTCAGGGGAACTATATGTCTTACACATCTTTAGCACAGTAATATTAACTATTATGCTGTATGTCATGCTTCTAACTGTTTTTGGCCTTACTTCTTTCCTTTATCAATAATTCTAGGGCACATAAATATACAGTCTTTTGTTACTTTTTTTTGTCAAAAATGCAAAAAAAATTAGATGTCTTCAGATGTCTTACAACCTTTCTCTTTAAAAGTAAGGTTCAATTTTGGGAAATGAAAAGTTAATTAATTACATTTAAAATTTTCCCATTGGCAGGAACACTGTTGCCAAGAAATGAAAAGGACATATCCATTAGGTAAAAATAATCCCTCATTACCTCCAAAATGCATAAATTTTGCATGGGGAAATGAAGTCCCAATTTAACCAGGTAGAAAATACAGCCAATAAGCTAAAGAACTAGGGTACACCAGGACCAAACTTAGGAGTGACATACTGAATCTACTGTATTTTTGTTTGGACCAAGTTTCAGACTTATGTTTTTGTAATAGTATTGTGTCTGACATATTTAGACATTTCTATGGACATTCTTGTCCATAGAAAGAAAAGAAGGGCAATAGTAGAAAAACAGAGGCCATAACTGCAAAGGCAGTAGCTCCTGTTCCATCTGTCTGGCCTTCTGGGCAACACTGGATTCACTTTAGGACCCCACTCTCTGATTCAGGCGGTGAGGGCCAGGGAGAGAAGAGTCATGGAACTGGGGATGTCGGAGCATCTTGCATTCACAGGGAGGCTAATTTCAGCCCCAATACAAGGTGATATATCTAATGATTAGAGCTCTCCAAATAATTCAAGTGATTCAAACTGGGATTGAACTGCCTCCGGGGGGCAGAGAGCTCTGGGGAACATTCACGCAAAGTAGGATAACCTCTTCTAGAGGATGCTGTGGAAGAAAGTCAGACACTGGGTGGTGGCTAGGAGGATTTGGGCTATTTATCCCTTCTAACCAAAGATTCTTTGATTTCCTTATTACTCTGAGCAAGACTTCATTTATCCTTGTTGTAGGGGTAGAGTTACCTAAGTGTTGAAGGCCCAAACTCACCTGCGATAATGGCACTGATGGTAAAGAAAATGTGGTTAACAGGCACCACCATCGCTGTGTTGTAGAGTTTTGTGGCTTGATTCAGGAGCCTAAAGCAGAAGACACGTACTGAAGCTCTGTCTTTATGAGATGCTCAACAACAAGTTAACAATAACAATGAGAAATGCATGTTCTTTAGCTGCGACTACAAAGGGAAAGGAAGTGCAGTGAAAGGGCATTTCCAATCAGCAGTCATAGCTTACATGCTCTGATGTATGAGATCAGATGTCAGGTTTTACGGTCTGTTTAAACCAACAACAGTAACAATGAAAAGCAATTAATCATCTTTGGAGGCCACAGAAGTTTGAGTTGGAAGCGATTCAAGCTGCTGGACCGGTATCACACTGGGGCTGATTCATTAGGATAGACCCTAGAATCTGTTAAATATCATATCTGGGGACTGGTCTAGCTATCCCTTGACATGCCACGTGCCAAGAGAGAAGATGGAGAAGCAAAGGAATGTTTAAGGTTTCAAAAACAATGCTCAGCCCTCCAGCTGCAGAGCACATGTGGGAGCTTGGCTTCCCACTCTGGTTGCTAACAGGGTTCAGGTTCCCACAATGGCATGCTGTGGCCTTGCCAGGGACTAGACCTTTTCCAAAGCAGTGCACTGGACTGGTATCACCTGGACAGTCAAAACAGCACTAATGCTTAGGTCGTATTCTAGAGCAATTGGGAGATAAAATTTGTGGGTAGAACCCAAGTGCTCCTTTGTGTGTGTGTGTGTGTGTGTGTGTGTGTGCATGCAGGAATACACACATATGCATGTATACAGGCATGTAAGTATATGCATACATGTACAAACAAACCTCCTTGGGTAATATAATTGTAATGGGCAGGCAGGGCTGAGAACCACAGTTGCACAGTCCTACTGTGGTCACAGAGTTCTAGTGTGAAGGTTGTGGGGACTTCCAAAGCAGTGCACTGGACTGGTATCACCTGGACAGTCAAAACAGCACTAATGCTTAGGTCGTATTCTAGAGCAATTGGGAGATAAAATTTGTGGGTAGAACCCAAGTGCTCCTTTGTGTGTGTGTGTGTGTGTGTGTGTGTGTGTATGCATGCAGGAATACACACATATGCATGTATACAGGCATGTAAGTATATGCATACATGTACAAACAAACCTCCTTGGGTAATATAATTGTAATGGGCAGGCAGGGCTGAGAACCACAGTTGCACAGTCCTACTGTGGTCACAGAGTTCTAGTGTGAAGGTTGTGGGGACTGAAACAAGGGAGACAGGAATGTAGTTTACCTTCAATTGTATCTGGCTTTTAAATTCATGAAGCAAGAGTTTCAAGCTAAGGATGCTAATCACTCAATTCTGAAAGCTATTGTAACAGTACTGATTAATTCAGAAGAAGGGAGATGAAGCAAAATAGCAAGACGCAAGTATTAGAAACACTCTTGATCTTATAAACAAATGAAAGAAACAGTTTGTTTATGACATACAAAACAGTGACAGGACATTGGAGTTCTCCAGTAACACACTCCTTGTAACAGGGTCCATAGTCAACCCGTAACAATTAGACTTGACTTCCAGCACAATAAGGCAGGAACCACTCTCTTCGAGGTTTGGGCTCTGATTTCCCAGCTGGTGCACTTGCATAGCACTTTAGAGTAAACAAAAAACTTAGGGGGTAGACTCAGGAGAATCGAGCAGCTGAAGGCAAAATCACAATGTGAAATGGATGGCAAGTAATTGGAGACGATGGAGATGAGGGAAGAGAAGAGCAGAAATTAGAAATGTTCCATGTTGCCACTGTGAGGCCCCAAGAGAAGCATAAAACAATCATTCTGCAATCCCATGGGTGCAAAGAAAATTCTGGCTAAAGATGCAAAGTTTTGGAGAAAGGATTTCCCTCCCAGCCAAATGTCTGGTTTTGTCCATCTCTGGGCAATTAATGAGTATGAGCTAAGAGATGAAGGTGAAGGGTTCATGTATTTTCCATATTTAGAATGAAATCCTCGATGTGGACCTGCCCCTTTGATTTATTGCTAATGACAACCTGTGTACGATGGATATTAATTACAAGCAGAAGAGCATCAGGAAAGTATCAAAGTGCACTTAGCTGGATTAGGGCCACACTTTAGAACTCACAAAATGTGGAGGGAATGCTTCGCAAAAATTTATTATTGGATGTGAAGGATAAAGCCGGCATATTGGCTGAGGATAAGCTTAGACCCCTCACCCTTAGAAATCAGTTGCAGCTAATTTTAATTATCATCTGAAGCCAATATGAATTACTGCTCAAAGAAGCACAGGAATGTTGAAAGATCAGTGAGTGCGCAGGAGCTAACTTACTTGACTTGGAAAACACAAGATGCGATCATGATGATACACATGATATAGAAGATGGGATAAGTTAGTTGCATTTTATCCGTCACAGAAAAGGTGATCATGCCTGAGACGGCTTTTACGGAAATAACAGTCACTGAGGCTGAAAAAGAAAACACAAATAAAATTCATAATTGAGAGAGAATTGCAAATAAATATCTTAAATTTATATGGTAGAGTAGTAAACACTCCTGGTATGCGTTAAGAATGAAGCCTGCTATGAGAGGTGTAGGGAGGAATGAGACGCAGGCCAAGCAGTAGCCTTGTTGCTCAAGCTCTGCTGGGCTTTCCATTTGCTTAAATCAACGTGCTTCTTATCTTTGGAGCAAGATGCTGATTTTTCAGCTCTCACTGTTGAAAGGATGCTGCGGAGGTTACAGTTACTAGTAGACAGAAAGGAGAAAAACAATGAAGGGAGGAGATAAGAAAAGGCAGACTGCCCGTGTGACATTAATGGGAAAATAACCACTAAGCTATACTGAAAAGAGTGAAAGCCAAATAGATGAGAAGATGGGAAGGTGAAAAGCAACTCACTCAGTGAGTTTATTAAGAGTTGTACTAAAGTCTACACGTGAGCCCTTTTATTACATCTTCTCTTAATTCTTTAATTGGAAGATAATTGCTTTACAATGTTGCATTGTGTTCTACTGTACAACAATGCTTGTTGAGCCCTTTTGTTAGTAAAGGCTTAGAAGTTTCACTAAAAAGTATTTTTTGACAGACAGACACACAGTACAGCACAGAGCTGAGTATTCCTTTCTCAGAGTCAACCGGAAGTCTAAGATTTACATAAGCAATGTCCATTTATTTTCCACGTTGAAGAGAAACCTATCTCTATGAGCCGTAGGCTCAAAATATCAATAAAGAAAAAGTGACTTGATAAGGTTCTGTCAATATGACAGCAAGGAAGCATTTTCTGGGAAACATAGTTTTTCTTCAGGAAGAAGAAAGTGTTCTCTTTTTGTCTTCAGTTCAGCTCAGTCACTCAGTCGTGTCCGACTCTTCGAGACCCCATGAATCACAGCATGCCAGGCTTCCCTGTCCATCACCATCTTCCGGAGTTCACTCACACTCACATCCATCGAGTCAGTGATGCCATCCAGCCATCTCATCCTCTGTCGTCCCCTTCTCCTCCTGCCCCCAATCCCTCCCAGCATCAGAGTCTTTTCCAATGAGTCAACTCTTCGCATGAGGTGGCCAAAGTNCCCTGTCCATCACCAACTCCTGGAGTTCACCCAAACTCATGTCCATTGAGTCAATGATGCCATCCAACCATCTCATTCTCTGTCATCCCCTTTTCCTCCTGCCCCCAATCCCTTCCAGCATCAGGGTCTTTTCCAGTGAGTCAACTCTTCTCATGAGGTGGCCAAAGTATTGGAGTTCCAACTTTAGCATCAGTCCTTCCAAAGAACATCCAGGACTGATCTCCTTTAGAATAGACTGGTTGGATCCCCTTGCAGTCCAAGGGACTCTCAAGAGTCTTCTCCAACATCACAGTTCAAAAGCATCAATTCTTCGATGCTCAGCTTTCTTCACAGTCCAACTCTCACATCCATAAAAACCACTGGAAAAACCATAGCCTTGACTAGATGGACCTTTGTTGGCAAAGTAATGTCTCTGCTTTTGAATATGCTATCTAGGTTGGTCATAACTTTCCTTCCAAGGAGTAAGCGTCTTTTAATTTCATGGCTGCAATCACCATCTGCAGGGATTTTGGAGCCCCCCAAAAATAAAGTCTGACACTGTTTTCGCTGTTTCCCCATCTATTTGCCATGAAGTGATGGGACCAGATGTCACGGTCTTAGTTTTTTGAATGTTGAGCTTTAAGCCAACTTTTTCACTCTCCTCTTTCACTTTCATCAAGAGGCTTTTTAGTTCCTCTTCACTTTCTGCCATAAGGGTGATGTCATCTGCATATCTGAGGTTCTTGATATTTCTCCCAGCAATCTTGATTCAAGCTTGTGCTTCATCCAACACAAAGTTTCTCATGATGTACTCTGCAAATAAGTTAAATAAGTAGGGTGACAATACACAGCGTTGACGTACTCCTTTTCCTATTTGGAGCTGATCTGTTGTTCCATGTCCAGTTCTAACTGTTGCTTCCTGACCTACATATAGGTTTCTCAAGAGGCAGGTCAGGGGGTCTGGTATTCCCTTCTCTTTCAGAATTTTCCAGTTTATTGTGATCCACCATTGTGATTATCTGGGTTGTGAAGCTCTTTTTTGTACAGTTCTTCTATGTATTCTTGCCACCTCTTTTTAATATCTTCTGCTTCTGTTAGGTCCCATTCTGTTGTTTTCCTCTACTTCTTTGCATTGATCACTGAGGAATGCTTTCTTATCTCTCCTTACTATTCTTTGGAATTCTGCATTCAGATGCTTATATCTTTCCTTTTCTCCTTTGCTTCTCACTTCTCTTCTTTTCACAGCTATTGTAAGGCCTCCCCAGACAGCCATTTTGCTTTTTTGCATTTCTTTTCCATGGGGATGGTCTTGATCCCTGTCTCCTGTACAATGTCATGAACCTACATCCATAGTTCATCAGGCACTCTTATCTATCAGATCTAGTCCCTTAAATCTATTTCTCACTTCCACTGTATGATCATAAGGAATTTGATTTAGGTCATACCTGAATGGTGTAGTGGTTTTCCCTGCTTTCTTCAATTTGAGTCTGAATTTGGCAATAAAGAGTTCATAATCTGACCCACAGTCAGCTCCCGGTCTTGTTTTTGCTGACTGTATAGAGCTTCTCCATCTTTGGCTGCAAAGAATATAATCAATCTGAATTCGGTATTGACCATCTGGTGACGTCCATGTGTAGAGTCTTCTCTTGTGTTGTTGGAAGAGGGTGTTTTCTCTGACCAGTGTTTTCTCTTGGCAAAACTCTATTAGCCTTTGCCCTGCTTCATTCTGTATTCCAAGGCCAAATTTGCCTGTTACCCCAGGTGTTTCTTGACTTCCTATTTTGCATTCCAGTCCCCTATAACCACAGTCAGCTCCTGGTCTTGTTTTTGTTGACTGTATAGAGCTTCTCCATCTTTGGCTGCAAAGAATATAATCAATCTGAATTCGGTATTGACCATCTGGTGACGTCCATGTGTAGAGTCTTCTCTTGTGTTGTTGGAAGAGGGTGTTTTCTCTGACCAGTGTTTTCTCTTGGCAAAACTCTATTAGCCTTTGCCCTGCTTCATTCTGTATTCCAAGGCCAAATTTGCCTGTTACCCCAGGTGTTTCTTGACTTCCTATTTTGCATTCCAGTCCCCTATAATGAAAAGGACATCTTTTTTGGGTGTTAGCTCTAAAAGGCCTTGGAGGTCTTCATAGAACCATTCAACTTCAGCTTCTTCAGTGTTACTTGTTGGGCCATACTTGGATTACTCTGATATTGAATGGTTTGCCTTGGAAACGAACAGAGATCATTCTGTCGTTTTTGAGGTTGCATCCAAGTATTGCATTTCGGACTCTTGTTGACCATGATGGCTACTCCATTTCTTCTGAGGGATTCCTGCCCTCAGTAGTAGATATAATGGTCATCTGAGTTAAATTCACCCATTCCAGTCCATTTTAGTTCACTGATTCCTAGAATGTCAATGTTCACGCTTGCCTCTCCTGTTTGACTACTTCCAGTTTGCCTTGATTCATGGACCTAACATTACAGGTTCCTATGCAATATTGCTCTTTACAATTTCGGACCTTGCTTCTATCACCAGTCACATCCATAACTGGGTATTGTTTTTGCTTTGGCTCCATCCCTTCATTCTTTCTGGAGTTATTCTCCACTGATCTCCAGTAGCATATTGGGCGCCTACTGACCTGGGGAGTTTCTCTTTCAGTATCCTATCATTTTGCCTTTTCATACTGTTCATTGGGTTTTCAAGGCAAGAATACTGAAGTGGTTTGCCATTCCCTTCTCCAGTGGACCACATTCTGTCAGACCTCTCCACCATGACCCGCCTGTCTTGGGTGGCCCCACATGGCATGGCTTAGTTTCATTGAGTTAGACAAGGCTGTGGTCTGTGTGATTGGATTAACTAGTTTTCTGTGATTATGGTTTGTGTGTCTGCGCTCCGATGCCTTTCGCAACACCTACTGTCTTACTTGGGTTTCTCTTACCTTCTCTTACCTCTGGTCCCATCACTTCATGGCAAATAGATGGGGAAACAGTGGAAACAGTGGCTGACTTTATTTTTCTGGGCTGCAAAATCATTGCAGATTGTGATTGCGGCCATGAAATTAAAACATGCTTACTCCTTAGAAGGAAAATTATGATCAACCTAGACACCATATTAGAAAACAGAGACATTACTTTGCCAACAAAGGTCTGTCTAGTCACAGCTGTGGTTTTTCCAGTGGTCATGTATGGATGTGAGAGTTGGACTATAAAGAAAGCTGAGCACCGAAGAATTGATGCTTTTGAACTGTGGTGTTGGAGAAGACTCTTGAGAGTCCCTTGGACTGCAAGGAGATCCAACCAGTCCATCCTAAAGGAGATCAGTCCTGGGTGTTCATTGGAAGGACTGATGTTGAAGCTGAAACTCCAATACTTTGGTCACCTGATGTGAAGAGTTGACTCACTGGAAAAGACCCTGATGCTGGGAAAGATTGAGGGCAGGAGGAGACGGGGACGCAGAGGATGAGATGGTTGGATGGCATCACTGACTCAATGGACATGGCTTTGGGTGAACTCCGGGAGTTGGTGATGGACAAGGAGCCCGGGCAAGCTGCAGTTCATGGGGTCACAAACAGTCGGACATGACTGAGTGACTGAACTGAACCCGAACTGAAGAATATTATTTTATTTATTTAATATTGTAATAGTTTCTTTTCTGTCTTCCCTTATTGCCCCTGAAATCAGGGATTGTTATTTATTTTGTTTAATGATATGCCCAGAAGGGTCTGGAATAATATCTGGCACATAGCAGGTGCTCAGTAATGCTTTTCAGTGAAGACTTAAACCCTATGAGTATTGGGAAGGTTAAATAGGATGATGTATATAACACTTTGGGTATCCTTTGCTTGTGGGATCTTAGTTCCCCAACCAGGGGGTCAAAGCTGAGTCCTCTGCAGTGGAAGCGTGGAGTCCTAACTGTTGGACTACCAGGAATCTCCCATTTGCTGTAAATTTTAAATGAATTTGTCACTTTTTAGCAGGGAACCTCTAAGTTCTATCAAAGCTTTGTGATTGATGAATCTCTCCTCACAGAGCTATGCTTAGGAGACCTCTACCTTGCGTGCTTTTGGATAGAAAACAGCCAGGCCATAAGGCATATTCTGCTTACATCTACAAAACACTTTAAAGGCACTAAATTACTGGAAAGATTTTCATAACTTAAGACAGAATTTAAAAATAAGAGTACTTTCCAATCTTTTTCAATTCCCAGACACTGGCATGGAAACCTTTT
The DNA here is from genome assembly GCA_006408695.1 of Aepyceros melampus. Lineage (NCBI taxonomy): Eukaryota > Metazoa > Chordata > Mammalia > Artiodactyla > Bovidae > Aepyceros > Aepyceros melampus. The sequence goes on along the minus strand of SJXQ01002947.1, from coordinate 491,909 downwards.
TTTCCCCAAGGGAGACAGATTTTCCATGTCATTGGAAATGAAAATGTGATGGTAATACCTCCATTCTAGGAGGTCAATTAAGTTGAGGGGTTAGTGGAAGGTAGACACTCAAGACCAGATCAGTAATATTGAGGTTTCAGACATATTTTTAGCATATTTTACTGGCCCTACTTTAAAGAGAAAATAAAAAATCATGAGAAAAAATATGGCAGCCAAACAAAAGAGGTAATCTGTGATTTTCATGAGAGAGTGTCTGGGTTTGCTAATCACTTAAAGCCAACCCCTAACCCAGAGCCTCGCATATAGTAGATACTCAAATAACTATCCATAATCTGATGACCTGTCAGGTTTTGCTACAATAACAACCCTTCAAATTCCAGATACAACAACAAATCTTTATCTCTTGTTCATGGTTCTGTAGGCTGGTTTTGGTCTACTGGGATTGACTAGCCTGGCCTCTAAAGTCTGCTTGTCCATTCAGGATAGACAGTCATCTTTTAGTGGCTGGCAAGAGTACAAGATGGACGCAAAAGTATTGGGTTGGCCAAAATGTTCATTCCAGTTTTTCTGCACGATGGTAAAGTCTCTGCTCAGAACTGATGCACTATCACTTTGGCCCACAAATATGGGCCAAATAGAACCCTTGATCAAAGTAGGTCACATGCTCAAACTCAAAGTAGATAGAAGGAAGAAATATACTCCATCTGCTCTACTAGGTGGAATGCACTGCAAAGTTGCATGGCAAAGGGTGCAGATGTATAATTCTATAATAAGGAGGTGGGAGAGATGAGAATAAAGAGCCAGTATTCTAGACATCCTTGTCCACACACCAGAGCAGATCTGAGGTGGCTGAGAAGGCCTGTTTATTTATTCTTATGATAATTATCCATGTATTTGTGCTTATTTAACTCAGATCACTCTCTTGCACTGGGTAAGATGGTGTCAAATTTGGCTCATCGTTGAAACTCCAGCATCTAGAACAGTGCCTAGTACATAGTAGATGCTTAATAAATGTCATTGAAATAATAGATGAATAAATGGATCTCCGTGTGTTCCATTAGAGTTTTTACATGACCCATTTCTCTTTCTAGAATATCAGAGTGTTTCACAATTCAGTCAAAAATGTCCTGTGATCGCTTGAGAGAACAGAGATCTCTATTAAGACTTGGAAGAAACTATTACAAAAGGACATTGGTTTGTTTAAGAGATTTTAAAAGAGGAACCTACAAGCTGGACTTCAGGGCTGACTCTGCAATCACGGAATATATC
>SJXQ01002947.1:452012-480450 GCA_006408695.1 Aepyceros melampus | reverse complement strand
ACATGGTCACTTTTGATCTCTGGTTGGAGAGCTAAGATCCCACATGCCTCAGGGCCAAAACACACAAAACATAAAACAGAAGCAATATTGAAACAAATTCCACAAAGACTTTAAAAAATACATGTATAAAAGAACAAAATATACTAAGCTCAGATATCTTGTGTTTTCAAGTTTTGTTATAAGAGGAGACTTCCCTGGTGGCTCAGACGGTAAAGCTTCTGCCTACAATGTGGGGAGACCCAGCTTCAATCCCTGGGTTGGGAAGATCCTCTGGAGAAGGAAATGGCAACCCACTCCAGTATTTTTGCCTGGAAAATCCCATGGAAGGAGGAGCCCGGTAGGCTACAGTCCACGGGGCCACAAAGAGTTGGACACGACTCAAGTTTTATTATAAAATGTGGTATAAAAAGCAATATTTAGGGATGAGAACAATATTTTTGTGTCTTCTGATCACACACTTTCTTCATATTACAAACAATTGTGCTGAATAGGAGTTTGACATTATTCAGTCATTTGACAAATATTTATTGAGCACCTGCTATGTGCCAAGGTGCTGTGAATATAAGCAATGAAAAAACAAAAAGGACGAAAATTCTCACACAGAGCTGGGAAAAGATCAACACTCACATGTATAATATCATATAAGAAAAGAATTGCCAGTCTAGGTTCGATGCAGGATACAGGATGCTCAGGGCTGGTGCACTGGGATGACCCAGAGGGATGGTATGGGGAGGGAGGTGGGAGGGGGGTTCAGGATAGGGAACACGTGTACACCCTTGGTGGATTCATGTTGATGTATGGCAAAACTGATACAATATTGTAAAGTAAAAAAAATGAATAAATTTTTTTAAAGAAAATATATAGGTAATAGGGTGCTTTGGGAAGAAAATAAAACAGGGAAGAGAAAAAATAGGGAGTCTGAGGGTGGAGCTGGTTTGCAAGCTTAGATAGAGTGTTTAGGGAAGGTCTCACTGAGAAGGTGGCATTTGAGCAAAGGCTGAAAGGGAGCCTCAGGGATGTCTGAGGTAACAGCATTCCAGACAAAAGGGACAGCAAGGGCAAATGCCTGGAGCTGGAGCCTGTCTGGCTTGTTTGAGAAACAGCAGGAAAGCCAAGCCAGAAGTTCCCATATGAGGATAGTGAGAAGGGCAGAATGGTCACTGGAGGGCGTGAACCCCTGTCAGGACTTTGGCTTTCACTGTGTGAATTGAGGGGTCATTGGAGTTTTGAGCAAACTGCTGTGGTCTGACTTTCCTTTGAACAGCACCACACTGGCTGCCATGCTGTGAACAAATTGGAGTGGTGACTGCGAGCAAGAAGACCCAAGGAGCACCTAAGTAAGAGAGAATGGCCCTTCGGACCAGAGTATTGGCAGCAGAGATGGTGAGAAATGATCTTATACAGAGAAGGTAGGGACAGCAGAATATGCTGAGGGACTGGATGTAGGGTGTGAGACAAATACAGTGTTGGCTCCAAGGTTTTGGGCCTGAACAACTGGAAAGACGGAGCTGCCATTCACTGAGATATGTAAGCCTCTGGCACAATTGTAGGGGGAGATGAGAAAGTTTATTTGGGGCAGATTAATTTAAACATACCTCTACTAAATTTGGGTAGGGTTGGTTGAGTAGACACTTGGGTGTATTATACAAGTCCATGGATCAGGAGACAGGTCTAACTTCTCTCAGGTAAGAGATCTAACTTGCTCATAGCTTCACTGAGTTACACAAGCCCCTTCACCATGACAAGGCAGTATTCATAGTCATGAACCTGGGTAAGCTCCAGGAGATAGTGAGGGACAGGGAGGCCTAGTGTGCTGCAGTCCATGGGGTTGCAAAGAGTCGGACACGACTGAGTGACTGAACAACAACAATACATATATTTATTCTTTCTTAAATTATTTTCCCATTTGTTCAGTTTAGTCACTCAGTCGTGTCCGACTCTTTGCGACCCCATGAATCGCAGCACGCCAGGCCTCCCTGTCCTTCACCAACTCCCGGAGTTCACTCAGACTCATGTCCATCGAGTCCGTGATGCCATCTAACCATCTCATCCTCGGTCATCCCCTTCTCCTCCTGCCCCCAATCCCTCCCAGCACAGGGTCTTTTCCAATGAGTCAACTCTTCGCATGAGGTGGCCAGAGTACTGGAGCTTCAGCTTCAGCATCATTCCTTCCAAAGAAATCCCAGGGCTGATCTCCTTCAGAATGGACTAGTTGGATCTCCTTGCAGTCCAAGGGACTCTCAAGAGTCTTCTCCAACACCACAGTTCAAAAGCATCAATTCTTCGGCACTCAGCCTTCTTCACAGTCCAACTCTCACATTCATGCATGACCACGGGAAAAACCATAGCCTTGACTAGACAGACCTTAGTCGACAAAGTAATGTCTCTGCTTTTGAATATGCTATCTAGGTTAGTTCCCTATGCTATACAGTAGGTCCTTGTTGGTTATTTATTTTAAATACAGTAGTGTGTAGGGCTTACCTGGTGGCTCAGTTGGTAAAGAATCCACCTGCAATGTGGGAGACCTGGGTTCGGTCCCTGGGTTGGGAAGATCCCCTGGAGGAGTGCATGGCAACCCAGTCCTGTATTCTTGCCTGGAGAATCCCCATGGACAGAGGAGCCATGGAGCTGCAAAGAGGTGTACATAACTGAGGGACTAAGTACACAATGTAGTGTATACTTGTCAATCCCAAACTTCCAGTTTATCCCTCACCTCCACCTTTCCCCTTTGGTAACCATAGTTTGTTTTCTATGTCTGTGAATCTGTTTCTGTTTTGTAAATAAGTTCATTTTATCATTCTTTAGATTCCACATGTAAGTGATATATGTTGTCTATCTCTTTCTGATTTACTTCACTTAGTATGACAATGTCCAGGTCCATCCATATCACTGCAAATGGCATGATTTCATTCTTTTTTATGACTGAGTTGGGTTCCATTGTACATATGTACCACATCTTCTTTATACATTCATCTATAGATGGACATTATTCACATGTAATTAGAAATTCTAACTTTGTTTTTGTTAGATTAAGACTCCATTTGAGAGACTTCCCATGTGGTCCAGTGGTTAAGGATGGCCTTCCAATGCAGGGGACGCAGGTTCGATCCCTGGTCGGGAACTAAGATCCCACACCTTAATTGGTGAGAAATCTGTGCACAGCTATGAAGATCTGACACAGCCAAACTAACTAATAAATAAATTTTTTTTAAAAAACCACAAAGTAGCACGTATATGAATTAAGGAAATATAACAGAAGCTTTTTAAAAAAGACTTTATTTGAGCACTCCAAGACTCTGGGTTTTGTTTATTTTGTTTAGAACTTTTTTCCCAACCAAAATATCCCTGGGGAGTGAGGAGGATGAGTTAATACAGCATCGGGTCACTTGCATGGGACTGCACAAGTTGTCCGTCCACGTCCCTAGGGGGTGCCACTCACTTAGCCTAGGATGTGGTTGGAGTTCTCTAGAATTGTTCAGTATTCAGTATGGTAGCCCTGGCGGTACATTTGTTTAACACATAATTCTGAGTGTCACAGAAACTGTAGTCACGGATGAGGACAATACATTCTAGTAAGATGTTTAGTTGATAAATGCTGCCTATGCATTAATTCTCTGACTGTCATGTTTACCTTCTCTTGGTGATCTTTCATGGACTTTTAGTAGCTGTTGGGCATAGCACGCCATTTTGAAAGGCAGATTATCACATAAGAACAATTATATGAGTGTGTTCCCTTAGGCATCAGTGTTCCCAACACTTTCTGTTTTCCTTGGCAGTCTATTTTTTTGCCACCTGATCCATGCCAAGTCAGCAGACATAGGCAGTTTGTCGGGACATGATTTACTCTAGACTTTTGAAGTAATTTTAGAGAAATTCCTGAAACCAGGCAATATGTATTACATAGTTTTACAAGCACCGTTTCTCTCTTGATTTTTCATTATTGAAAATTTTATATACAACATACACAAAAGAAGACCAGTATAATGAATCTTCAGATACCCTTAACCCACTTCAGCAATTATCGGCTTTTTGCTAATCTAGTTTCATCTACCACTATGCCTCCATTTTTTTTTTGTTTGCTGTAATATTTTTTAAGCTTAAATTTGAATAACATACAGCTAACCAGTTTTTTATTTAAAATTATTTGTGATAAAACACATAATATACAATTTACTCTTGGGCTTCCCTGGTGGCTCAGTGACTAGGAACCTGCCTGCCAATGCAGGAGACACGTGTTAAATCCCTGATCCAGGAAGATCCCACATGCCTCAGAGCGACTAAGCCCGTGTGCCACAAATATTGAGCCTGTGCTCTAGAGACCTGGAACTGCAAGTACTGAAGCCCGCATGCCCTAGAGCCCTTGCACTGCAGCAAGAGAAGCCACCGCACTGAGAAGCCTGCACACCGCATCTAGAGGGCAGCCCCTGCTCTCTACAACTAAAGAAAAGCCTGTGCAATAGCAAAGACTCAGCACAGCCAAAATCAAATAAAATTATTTTTTAAAAATCTACTCTCTTCATCATTTTTAAGTGTATTTATCAGGAGTATAAACTACAATCGCACCGTTGTGTAACAGATTTCTAGAACTTTTTCTTCTACTAAAACTGAAACTGTATACCCATTGAACAACTCCCCATTTCCTTCTCTCCCCAGGCTCTGGCAACCACCATTCTACTTCTGTTCCTGTAATTTTGACCACTCTAGGTATCTTATGTAAGTGGAATCATACAGTATTTGTCCTTTTGTGACTGGTTTATTTCACTTAGCATAATGTCCTCAAGGTTCAGCCATGTGGATCACATGATAGGATTTCCTTCTTTTTAAAACTGGAATAATATTCTATAGTTAATAATTTCAAAACATACAATTCAGTGCCATTTGGTGCAGTCAAAATGCTGTGCAACTACCATCTCTCTGTTAGTTTCAGAACGTATTCATCATCCTAGAAGAACACTCTATGTCCATTAAGCAATTACTCCCCATTTTCCCCTCCACCAACCCCTGGCAACCATTAATTTGCCTTCTGTCTCTATGGATTTGCCTTTTCTGGGTATTTCATGTAAATAGAATCATATGATATGAGACTTTTCGTGTCTGGCTTCTTTCACTTAGCATAACGTTTTCAGGGTTCATCCAAATTATAACATTTATCAGTACTTCTTTTATGGATGAAGATATTTCATTATATGCTAGACCAAAATTTCCTTACCCATTCATCTACTGATGAACATTTGGGCTGTTTCCACCTTTTGGCTATTATGAATAATGCTGCTATAAACATTCATGTAAAGTTTCTGTATAGACATATGCTTTCATTTCTCTTGGATATATATCAATACCTAGGATACGAATTGCTTGATCATATGGTAATTCCATGTTTAACTTTCCAAAGAATTGCCAAAATGTTTTTCTACAGCAGCTGCACCATTTTATATTCCCACAATCAATGTATGAGTACTCCAATTCTTGCACATCCTGGCCAATGCTTGCTATTTTCTTCTCCCCTCCCTTTCTCTCTCCCTTCCTTCTATTTATTTATGAGATTGACATATATGCACTATCCCGTGTACAATAGATAGCTAGTGGGAATCTGCTGTATAGCACAGGGAACTCAGCTCGGTGCTCTCTGATGACCTCAGTTCAGTTCAGTCGCTCAGTCATGTCCTACTCTTTGTGACCCAATGGACTGCAGCACGCCAGGCCTCCCTGTTCATCACCAACTCCCAGAGTTTACTCAAACTCATGTCCATTGAGTCAGTGATGCCATCCAACCATCTCACATTCTGTTGTCCCCTTCTCCTCCTGCCCCCAATCCCTCCCAGCATCAGGGTCTTTTCAAGTGAGTCAGTTCTTAGAATCGGGTAGCCAAAGTATTGGAGTATCAGCTTCAGCATCAATCCTTCCAATCAATATTCAGGACTGATTTCCTTTAGGATGGACTGGTTGGATCTCCTTGCAGTCCAAGGGACTCTCAAGAGTCTTCTCCAACACCACTTCTCCAATTGATGTTTAAAAGCATCAATTCTTCGGTGCTCAGCTTTCTTTATAGTCCAACTATCACATCCATACATGACCACCAGAAAAACCATAGCCTTGACTAGATGAACCAGGTTGGCAAAGTAATGTCTCTGCTTTTGAATATGCTGTCTAGGTTGGTCATAACTTTTCTTTCAAGGAGTAAGTGTCTTTTAATTTCATGGCTGCAGTCACCATCTGCAGTGATTTGGGAGCCCAAAAAGTAAAGTCTGTCTGTTTCCACTGTTTCCCCATCTATTTCCCATGAATTGATGGGACCAGATGCCATGATCTTCGTTTTCTGAATGTTAAGTTTTAAGCCAAATTTTCACTCTCCTCTTTCACTTTCATCAAGAGGCTCTTTAGTTCTTCTTCACTTTCTGCCATAAGGGTAGTGTCATCTGCATATCTGAGGTTACTGATATTTCTCCTGGCAATCTTGATTCCAGCTTGTGCTTCTTCCAGCCCAGCATTTCTCATGATGTACTCTGCATATAAGTTAGATAAGCAGGCTTGATGCACTCCTTCCCCTATTTGGAACCAGTCTGTCGTTCCATGTCCAGTTCTAACTGTTGCTTCCTGACCTGCATACAGATTTCTCAGGAGGCAGGTCAGGTCATCTGGGATTCCCATCTCTTTCAGACTTTTCCACAGTTTGTGATGATCCACACAGTCAAAGGCTTTGGCATAGTCAATAAAGCAGAAATAGATGTTTTTCTGGAACTCTCTTCCTTTTTCGATGATCAGGCAGATGTTGGCAATTTGATCTCTGGTTCCTCTGCCTTTTCTAAAACCAGCTTGAACATCAGGAAGTTCACAGTTCACGTATTGCTGAAGTCTGGCTTGGAGAATTTTGAGCATTACGTTACTAGCATGTGAGATGAGTGCTATTGTGTGGTAGTTTGAGCATTCTTTGGCATTGTTTTTTCTTTGGGGTTGGAATGAAAACTGACCTTTTTCAGTCCTGTGGCCACTGCTGAGGTTTCCAAATTTGCTGGCATATTGAGTGCAGCACTTTCACAGCATCATCTTTCAGAATTTGAAATATCTCAACTGGAATTCCATCACCTCCACTAGTTTGTTCATAGTGATGCTTTCTAAGGCCCACTTGACTTCACACTCTAGGATGTCTGGCTCTAGGTGAGTGATCACACCATCGTGATTATTTGGGTCATGAAGATGGTTTTTGTATTGTTCTTCTGTGTATTCTTGCTACTTCTAAATATCTTCTGCTTCTGTTAGGTCCATACCATTTCTGTCCCTTGTTGAGCCCATCTTTCATGAAATGTTCCCTTGGTATCTCCAATTTTCTTGAGAGTCTTTCCCATTCCATTGTTTTCCTCTATTTCTTTGCACTGATCACTGAGAAAGTCTTTCTTATCTCTGCTTGCTATTATTTGGAACTCTGCATTCAAATGGGTATATCTTTCCTTTTCTCCTTTGCTTTTTGTTTTTCTTCTTTTCATAGCTTTTTGTAAGCCCTCCTCAGACAGCCATTTTGCTTTTTTGCATTTCTTTTTCTTGGGAATGGCCGTGATCCCTGTCTCCTGTACAATGTCATGAACCTACATCCATAGTTCATCAGGCACTCTATCAGATCTAGTCCTTGAATCTATTTCTCACTTCCATTGTATAATCATAAGGGATTTGATTTAGGTCATACCTGAATGGTCTAGTGGTTTTCCCTACTTTCTTCAATTTAAGTCTGAATTTGGCAATAAGGAGTTCATGATCTGAGCCACTGTCAGCTCCTGGTCTTGTTTTTGCTGACTATATAGCCATTTTGGCTGCAAAGAATATAATCAGTCTGATTTCGGTGTTGACCATCTGGTGATGTCCATGTGTAGAGTCTTCTCTTGTGTTGTTGAAAGAGGGTGTTTGCTATGACCAGTGCGTTCTCTTGGCAAAACTCTATTAGTCTTTGCCCTGTTTTATTCTGTACTCCTAGGCCAAATTTGCCTGTTACTCCAGGTATTTCTTGACTTCCTACTTTTGCATTCCAGTCCCCCATAATGAAAAGGACATCTCTTTTGGGTGTTAGTTCTAGAAGGTCTTGTAGGTCTTCATAGAACCATTCAACTTCAACTTCTTCAGCATTACTGGCTGGGACATAGACTTGGATTACTCTGATAATGAATGGTTTGCCTAGGAAATGAACAGATCATTCTGTCATTTTTGAGATTGCATCCAAGTACTGCATTTCAGACTTTTTTGTGACTATCATGGCTACTCCATTTCTTCTAAGGGATTCATGCCCACAGTAGTGATATAATGATCACCTGAGTTAAATTCACCCATTCTAGTCCATTTTACTTCGCTGATTCTTAAAATGTCAACTTCACTCTTGCCATCTCCTGTTTGACCACTTCCAATTTGCCTTGATTCATGGACCTGACATTCCAGATTCCTGTGCAATATTACTCTTTTTAGCATCAGACTTTACTTCCATCACCAGTCACATCCACAACTGGGTGTTGTGTTTGCTTTGGCTCTGTCTCTTCATTCTTTCTGGAGTGATTTCTCCACTGATCTCCAGTAGCATACTGGGCACCTACCGACCTGGGGAGTTCATCTTTCAGTGTCCTATCTTTTTGCCTTTTCATACTGTTCTGATGACCTAGAGGGGTAGAATCAGAGGTGGGAGGGAGGTCTAAGAGGGAGGGGATAAATGTATATATGGCTGATTCACTTCATTGTACAGCAAAAACTAACACAACATTGTAAGGAAACTATACCCCAATTTCTAAAAAAAGTTACTTAACCAATGAGAATACATATGGTCTTGAATAACCAGAAGTTCGAAGTACAGGGCTAGTAGATTCAGCAGCTCAGTCTCTTTATTATTATTATTTTCATTACAGTCATCCTAGTGGATGGGAAGTGATGTCTCATTGTGGTTTTAATTTGCATATCTTCAATGACCAATGATGTTGAGAATCCTTTCATGTGTTACCTGGCCATTTGTATGTATTTAGAGGAATGTTTGTTCAAGTCTTTTGTCCATTTTTTGATTGAGTTTTTGTCTCTTTCTTGTTGAGTTACAAAAATTCTTTATACTGGATACTAAACTTTTAAAAGACATATGATTTTCAAATGTTTTTCTCACTCTTCACCTTCTTGATAATGCACTTTGATGCACAAACGTTTTTAATTTTGATACAGTCCAAGTTATCTATCTCCTTCTGGTGCTTGTGGTTTTGGTGTCAAATCTAAGAGTCCATCACCAAATCCAAGGTCATAAAGATATACATCTATGTTTTTTTCTGATAGTTTTAAAGATTTACTGCTTATAACTAGATTATTGATCTATTTTGAGTTAACTTTCATCTATAGAGTGAGAAAAGGATCCAACTTTATTCTATGCATGTGGAAGTCTGATTATCCCAGAACCATTTGCTTAAGAAACTACATTTCCCCCCATTGAATGATCTTGGCACTTTCAGAGGCATTTTTAAGTAAATCCCAGGTCATGTCATTTCATTTGTAAATACTTCAGTGTGCATCTCAAATCTATAAAGACTGTTTTTAACATAGTCATCATGCTATGGTCATATCTAACAAGATGAACAATTGTTCCTTAATATCACTTAATACCCAGTCCAGATTCAAATATTTCCTACTGTCTTAAAATTCTCTTAAAGCTAGTTTGATTGAAACAGGAGCCAAACAAGTTTCACACATTCAGACACAGTTCCTTTCATTCTGCTATATCACTTCTGCTCCTGTCACTGGCTGTTTTAATTCCTTGTTTTAATGATAGTGTTCCAGTTACCCATTACTACATAACACATCACCCCAAAACTTAGTAAATTAGAAGAACAACACTTATTTTATTATTGTTCATGGTTTCTGTGGTCAGGAATTTCAGGAAGGGCTCAGCTGATGGTTCTCACTGAATTTCACATGTGATTGTGGTCCCCCATGGTGATTGAAGCTGGAATTGCAAGGGCACCATAGTAGCAGGAGATTGCTCAGGCATTCTTTTCATTTCATGTAGCCTCAGGGTCTCTCCATGTGGCCTCTCCACAGGGGTCATTCTGGGCTTCCTCCATGCATGGTGTCCTGGAGACAGATTGCTTATAAAGGCAGCTCAGGGCTCCAAAAGGGTATCAACAAAGAACCAGATAGACAGTGTATCACTTTTTATGATCACTCCTCAGAAGTTACATTGTGTCATTCTGCCATGGTCACAAGCCCACTGGGATTCTGGGAGAGGCAACATAGACCCGTGGCCTCATGGGTGTGCTACTTGGACAGTCTCACAGGGCCCCACCCTCAGAAAGACCCCATGCTTGGTTTAATGTACTCCTGTCATTGTAAGTGTAAAAGTAAAATTTTGAATACATTTCAAGTAAGGGGCCCTGCATTTGCACTTCACACTAGCCCAGAAAATTATGCAGCTGGTCTCGCCTTGAGGCCAAAGCATCAAAGTCCTGTTGTAAAAAGAGCATATTGGGACTTCCCTGGTGGCTCAATGGTAAAGAAACTGCCTGCCAATGCAGGGGACATGGGATTGATCCCTGGTGCAAGAGGATCTCACATACCTTGAAGCAGCTAAGCCTGTGGGCCACAACTATTGAGCTTGTGCTCTAGAGCCCAGGAGCTGCAACTACTGAGCCCACGTGCCACAACTACTATAAGCCTTCACACTCTACAGCCAGTGCTCCACAACAAGAGAAGCCACTGCAATGAGAAGCCCTCACACCACAACTAGAGAATGCCCTGGGGCAGCAACAAAGACCTAGCACAGACAAAAATAAATGAATAAATAAGCATATATATATATATATATATACACACACACACACAAGAGCACATGAGATGGGAGATCATGCTCTCGCATATTTGGGAAACATAACCTCTGCCACAGACAACCAATGTTTATTTGACGGCTTACTGTGTGCCAGACACTTTCTTTCATTAAATTTCCATAAACATGAAAATCAGATACTAATTGTTATTCCCATTTTTTCCGATGGGGGAAAGTGAGCTGCTTATGCTTACTTTGCTAGAGAGTAGAAAACCAGAAGTTGAACCAGTTCAGTTAGACTCTTGTGCCCTAGTGCATACCCACTATGCTATTCTGTTGATTAGAAACCCTCCCACGGCTGTGACCACTTGGGTGGTTGTGTTCCTGTGAATTCTCCAAGGTGGTCAGATCACAGTAATCATCACGATGCCTGGAATATGGTAGGAACTCAGTAAAAGTTCACTCCTCTCCTCTCCTCTCCCCTTAGTGTGCCTTCAAGGCTTGGTTGCATTTATTACCATGAAGAGCCCTTTTTGGCATCAGCAGAAGTAAGGTCTTTTTTGTTCAGTAAACTTAAAAAAAAAAAATATTTATGTATTTATTTGGTTGTGCTGGCTCTTAGTTGCAGCATGCAGGATCTAGTTCCCTGACCAGGATCGAACCCAGCCCCCCTGCATTAGGAGTACAGAGTCTTAGCCATTGGACCACCAGGACAGTCTCTGTTCAATAAATGTTGATTGTACTCCTACTAGGTGTCAGGCCAGGTGCTTTCTCTGGCCTGTCATGTGGCCCCTTCTCCTAAGTGGTTTCTTTTCCTGTGTCTGAATTTAAACCCATCTTGCCTCCTAAACAGTGAAGCAGTTTGAACTAGAATCTAGTCATTAGGTGATTTCTAAAATCTGCTCCAGCTCCAAGTGTCTGCCTTCCCTGTGCTTGTCCCTGCTTTGATCCTAGTCCCTGAAGTTTTCTGATACAATCTATCTGCCCTTAAAGGCCTCTGAAAGTAGTCCTTTGCTCTTTTCAACTCTGCACCAGAGATGGTTTCCGCTCATCTTGCCCAGCGTCAAACCCTCATCTTCCTGCCCTAGCCTGGACCATTCAGTCTCTCACGAGTTTCCCATTCAGAAACATGCATTTACAGTATAAAGTAACACCTAGTACTTTCTACAACCTTTGAAATACTCAAGACCCTTACATTTGCATTTTCAGAGACATATCATTAGCCTCCAGTAGGGGAAAAGGTTATCCTTAAATCCACAAACAATTTATGGGTAGAAGATTTTTATTACACTCTTTGAAGGAGGTGGATTCAGAAAAAGTAACAAAGAGGGTGAGGTTTGTGGCTTTGACTGGGGAAAAAGAAACCTCCTATTATTCCAAGTGGTGCAATAGACTGTCAGTGTACACACAATAAGGTTTATATAATTTAGAAGGTCTCATACTTGTAATAGGGCTCTTAACATTTTCAGATACTCCTATATTGCATATATTATTGTATCCAATCACACACCATCACTACAAATTCATGGATGATGGATCCATAATGAAGTAAGATGGAGTTCCTCTCAAGGCCATTCTGGTTACCTGACACTATCTGATGTACTGCAAAGAACTAGAAGACCTGGGTTCTGTTTCTTGCTTTGCCAAATAACATAGGACTTAGCTTTCTGTTTCTTATCTGTAAAATGGGAAAAATAGTCTTGGCTCTATGTACCTCTTAAAACTGTGTTGAGGATTCCAAGAGCTAATGGATATAAATGTGCTTTGGAGTTTCTACAGCTCTCCACAATTACACTGTGCTTGCTACAAATGTCTCAAAACAAAGAAGTCAGCATGGCATCATGATTGTTTTCGTTTTGCTTTATTTGTCTCATCTAACTAACCATGAATATCTTCTCTTTGGAAAAGCCTCACACAATAAATTTGCATATTTTAATTAATTATTGAGTGACCCTGATGTAGTGGGCACTGTTCTAAGCCAGTTTTGTCCAATTTGGCAGTCACTAGCCACACATAAAATGAGGCTTGTGCAAGTGAAGAACTGAATTTGTAATTTTACTCAATTTTAATTAATGCATATTTAAATATAAAAACTAAATATATGATACAGTTATTGGAAAACTTTTTAAATAACTTGGATGTGTGAATCTACTGTTTCAACTAGTACTATGAATCTAAATACAGATCATGGATTTCTGATGAAAACTTAGTATCTGAAGAATATAAGGTGAAGCCTAGATTTTGAAGACTTACTATAAAAATAAAGTAAAACCAAAAATATCAGTAACAATTTTTATAGGCATACCTTAGAGATATTGTGAGTTTGGTTCCAGACCACTTCAATAAAGCAAATATCACATGAGTTTTCTGGTTTTCCAATGCATATAAAAGTCAAATTTAGGGACTTCCCTGGTGGTCCAGTGGTTAAGACTCTATGCTCCCAATGCAAAGGACATGGATGGGTTCTATCCCTAGTGGTAGAGCTAAGTCCCACATGCCACTTGGTGTGGGCAAAAAGAAAGTCATGTTTACACCAAACTGCAATGGCACCCCACTCCAGCACTCTTGCCTGGAAAATCCCATGGACAGAGGAGCCTGGTAGGCTGCAGTCCATGGGGTTGCTAAGAGTTGGACACGACTGAGTGACTTCACTTTTCACTTTCATGCATTGGAAAGGGAAATGGCAACCCACTCCACATTCTTGCCTGGAGAATCCCAGGGACAGGGGAGCCTGGTAGGCTGCCATCTGTGGGGTTGCACAGAGTCGGACACGACTGAAGTGACTTAGCAGCAGCAACAGCAGTTTACATATAGTGTGCAATAACATTATGTCTAAAACACAATGTATACACTTTAATTAAAAAGTAGTTTATAGTCAAAAGATGCCAACCATTATCTGAGCCCAGAGCAGGTTGTAATCTTTTTGCAACAGTAACATGAAAGAAACTGATTATAGATCATCATAACAAATAGAAAAAGTTTGAAATATTGTGAGAATTATGCAAGCGTGACACAGACATGAAGTGAACAAATGTTGGAAAAATAGCAACAGCGGATTCCTTAAATGCAAACAAACTGTCAATTGACTTAAAAACGCAGTATCTACAAAGTGCAATAAAACGAGGTCTGCCTGAATATTGATCTCATGTTGAAATGAAATGATAGCATTTTGGATATATTGGGTCAAAGAAAATACACTCTTAAAATACATTTCACCACTTTCTTTTTACTGAATTTTAATGTGGCTACTAATAAATTTAAAATTACATATGTAATTGCATCTTATTTCTATTGGACAGCACAGCCCTAAGCATTGAAGACAGAGTAGTAAACAAAGCAGACAAAATGATCTCACAGAACTTGGGTCTCCCCAGGTGGCTCAGTGGGTAAAGAATCCGCCTGCAGTGCAGAAGTCGCAGGAGATGCAGTTCCCTCTCCAGGTTGGAAAACTTCCCCTGGAGAAGGGCATGACAACCCTTATATCCTGAATACAGCCCTTCAGTATTCTTGCTTGCAAAATCCCATGGACAGAAGAGCCTGGCGGGCTATAGTGCATGGGGTCACAAAGACTCGGACGTGACTGAAGTGACAGCATGCATGCATGGAACTTAAATTTTAGTGTGAAAGACAGATGCTAAACAAAATTAACTATATAAATACATATATGGCACATAAAATGATGATATGCCCTTTGGAGAAAAGTAAAGAAGGTTAAGTTAATAGGAGGGAGGGTTACCATCTTAAACAGAGAGGTCAAGGAAGACCTGATAGAAGCTGATATTGGGCGCGACCTAAAGGAGTTGAGGGAATAAAGCAATGAAGCTATGTGGGGAGGAGCCTTCCAGGGAGAGGGAACAGCAAGTGCTCTGATGATGGGCAATGCCTGCCATTTCAAGAAACCATAAGGATGCCTGTGTGGCTCCAGCACAGAGTACAAGAGGGAGGGTCAATAGGAGATAAGATCAGAGAGTTATGGGAAAGGATATGTAGTATGACAAGTGGTCTAGTCTGTGACAGGCAGCTTCTGACACAGTCCCCGATGGTCCCCACCTCCTGGTGCAAAAACCCTTGCGTAACCTTCCCCTTGGCTAGGGACTGGATCTAATGAATAGAAGATGGCAAAACTGAAGGAGTGTCACTTCCAAGATTAGGTTCTTAAAGGCTGAAGCTTCCACTTTCTGGTAGTCTCTCATTCTCTCGGTAGCTCACTTTGATGAAGCCAGGTGCCATGTTCTAGATGCCCTATGGAGAAGCCCACGTGGACAACAGCTGAAGGCAGCCTATGGCCAACTGCCAATGAGGAGCTGAGGCCTTCAGCCAAGCAACTTGTGAGGATCCAGATCCTGCCAACAATCACTGAGCCAGCTTAGCTGGAAATCGTAACCCACCAGTTGAACCTTGAGATGAGCGAGACCTCAACCAATGCCCTGATCGTAGCCTAGTGAGAGATCCTCATCCAGGCGACCCATATGAGCCATGCTGAGATTTCTGATCCACAGAAATTGAGATTATAAATGTGTGTTCTTTTAAGCTGCTAAATTTGGAGGTAATTTGTTGGATGGCAAGAAAGTACTAATACATTGGATCTTGCAGGTCACTCAAAGTACAAACTGGGCAGGGCATAAGGACTGATTGAAAGATTGGCTGGTATTTTACAAATAGATTGTAGCCGGGCACAGGGGAAAATGGGGGTGGGGGATGGGGTGTCAGTTGAGAGGCCTCTGAGATAATCTAGGCAAGAATGGAGAATCCCAGGGACAGGGGAGCCTGATGGGCTGCCGTCTATGGGGTCACACAGAGTCGGACACGACTGAAGCAACTTAGAAGTAGCAGCAGTGTAACAAATAAGAGATGGATGACTCTAGGGTTTTTTGGCTTGAGCAGCTAGAAAAGAACTGTCATATGCACTGAGATACAAGAAATTATAGAAGAAGTAGATTTGTGGAGAAAGAATAGGAGTTAGGCTTTGGGAATGCTTAATTTGAGGTGTCTATTAGACATCCACATAGGGATGATGAATTGAACATACAAGTCTGGTGGTTGAAGCTGGAAATATAAATTTGAGAATCTGCAGCATTTAGGTGATAAAATGGTAAAGTCCTCTTGCTTTCCACTCCCAGGACCCCATCATGAGGTCCCCCACTGTTTTATGTATAGGGGTAAAGAGACACATACACAAATACAATTTTTTTCACAATTAGAATTGTTCTGCAACTTGCTTTTGAAGTTTTTCCATGTAAGTACATGCATATATGGCTTCCCAGGTGGCACTAGTGGTAAAGAACCCGCCTGCCAATGCAAGTGACATAAGGGACCTGTGTTCAGTCCCTGAGTCGGGAAGATTCCCCTGGAGGAGGGCATGGCAACCCACTCCAGTATTCTTGCCTGGAGAATCCCATGGACAGAGGAGCCTGGTGGGCTGCAGTCCATAGGGTCTCAAAGAGTCTGACACCATTGAAGTGAATTAGCATGCATGCACATACATATATGGGGCTTCCCAGGTGACGCTAGTGGTAAAGAACCTGTCTGCCAATGCTTGAGACATAAGAAACGCCAGTTCGATCCCTTGATCAGGAAGATCCCCTGGAGGAGGGCATGGTAACCCACTCCAGTATTCTTGCCTGGAGAATCCCACGGACAGAGGAGCCTGGTGGGCTCCTTAGGGTCCTAAAGAGTCGGACAAAACTGAAGCAACTTAGCATGCATGCATATACATATATACTCATTAAAAAAAATAGCTGTAGAGAATTCCTTAGTATGAATGATCATGTTATTTCCATGTATTCATTCATTCACTCAACAAATATTTTTTGAGCATCTAAGCACTGATCTAGGGATTGAGGATAAAGTAGTCCCTTATGGATGGATATTTAGATTGTTTCTAATACTTAGCTATTATTAACTTTTTTTACAATGCATATGTTTATGCAGGCATCTCAGTTCACATGAGAGAGTTTTTATTTGTCATTGATTCATAGAAGTGGAACATCTAGGTCAAAAGGCTCAATGGCATTTCTAATACTTGAATCTCAAGTTCAATTAGGATAGAGCTAACATTCCAGTACTCTTGCCTGGAAAATCCTATGGACGGAGGAGCCTGGTAGGCTGCAGTCCATGGGGTCGCTAAGAGTCGGACATGACTGGGTGACGTCACTTTCACTTTCACTTTCACAGACTGGAAAAGGAAATGGCAACCCACTCCAGTGTTCTTGCCTGGAGAATCCCAGGGACGGGGCAGACTGGTGGGCTGCCGTCTATGGGGTCGCACAGAGTCGGACATGACTGAAGTGACTTAGCAGCAGCAACATTAAATTAAACATTAGGATAGGTAAATTTGTGATGAAATCAAAGATACTTAACAAATGTGGAAACCACCCCATAAAATGCTCTGTTGGAAGCTGCAGGATTGCCTCTACAATTTCCCTTTATTGTGAAAGTGTGCATGCATGTGTGTTCAGTTGCTTCAGTCATGTCCGACTCTTTGCGACTCTATGGACTGTAGCCCACCAGGCTTTTCTCTGTTGGAGTGGGTTGCTATGGCCTCCTCCAGGGGATCTTCCCAACCCAGGGCTTCCAGGCCCAATGCCAAACCCTCGTCTCCTGTTGTCTCTGCATTATAGACAAATTCTTTTACCGCTGAGCCACTGGGGAAGCTTATTACCAGAGTGTAGTCATGCTCAAATCTTATTCATCTTCAAGGTCTAATTCAAACACCCCCTCCTACAGGAAGCCTTCAATACTCCTAATCACATGTCATCTTGTGATCTTCCTTTTCACCTCAAGTATGTCCTTATCACATACTTCCTTATATCATAAATACATTCTCCAAAGACTTTTTTTCCCTAAAGAGAATGGACAGCGTATTTAATTCATCTGGCATACTCTCTCAGTGCATAGTACAATGTTTAATGTTTGTGTAATTAAACAGAAGCCCTAAAGCAAGAGAGTGAAACCTATAGTCTCAAGAATAAGCGAGGAGCCTACATAATGACCAGATGGTGTTTGCATACCATCCGTGTGACATATGCTTTCCATGGCTCACAAGGCTCTGTAGAAATTGCCTACTTCTCTGATTCCATCGCCTACCACTCCATTTCCTTCTATGCTTCAACCACGCTGGCCTTTTTTTTGTCTTCTGGCTTTGAACACACTAAGTCTGCCCCCATCTCCATGCCTTTGTAACTGTCATTCCTTCTACCCGGAGCGCTCTGCCTCTAGATCTCTACTGGCTGCTTCTTTTCCTTCAAGAATCTAACAGTTTTCACCTCCTCCAAGAGGACTTCCTTGACCATCTATTCTAAAGTAGGTCTTCATTTAGACAATGAACTTATGGTTGCTGGTGGGGGAGGGACAGTTAGGGAGTTCAGGATGGACAGGTATACACTGCTGTATTTAAAATGGAGGGAGTTTGGGATGGACAGGTACACACTACTATATTTAAAATGGATAACCAACAAGGTCCTACTGTATAGCAGAGGGAACTCTACTCAATGTTATGTGGCAGCCTGGGTGGAAGGGGAGTTTGGGGGGAGAATGGATATCTGTATATGTATGGCTGAGTCCCTTTGCTAGTCACCCAAAGCTATCACAACATTGTTAACTAGCTATGTGAAAGTGTTAGTCGCTTAGTTGTGTCCAACTCTTTGTGACCCCACGGACTGCAGCCAGCCAGGCTCCTCTGTCCACGAGATTCTCCAAACAAGAATACTTGAGTGGGTTGCCATTTCCTTCTCCAGAGGATCCTCCCAACCCAGGGATTGAACAGGGTCTCCGGCATTGCAGGCAGATTCTTTACTGTCTGAGCCACCGGAAAGCCCTAATCAGCTATACCCCAATACAAAATAAGAAGCTTAATAAACAAAATAAAGTAGGCCTTCAACTCCACTTACTCCCTATTCTATCATCTAAACTTAATCCTCCACATAGTATTTTTCACTTTCTGAAATTAACATGGTCATCTGCTAGCACTAGCAGGTAAGCTACACCAGAAGAAGGACCTTGCCTGTCTTGTTCAACCCTGTGTACTTCTAGTGGCTACAACAGAGTCTGTAGTAGTAACAATGCTTTTGACAGAAAGAAACAGAATTTTCAACTAAAGGCTGCATAAACCATAAAGGTTTACTTTTCTCAGAGGTAGGCAGTACTAGGTAAGGTTGATTCAACTGTTCATTGCCGTCTGGATTCTGGATCTGCTCCTCTTTGATGGTCTTGGACTTCCCTTGTGGTTGGAAAATGGCTGCCAAGAGCAGATGCATCTCCAGAAAAGACACCTCTCAGGGGAAAAGGGGTTGCAGAGGTCTCTCTGCACAGTTCTTTTTAAAAAACATCTTTTTTTTCCTCTTTTTAAAAAAGTGTGGGAGCTCTCCTCCCACACTTCTCTTTTATATTCCATTGGCCCAAACTAAATGGGAGCTAAGACCATTAATCTAGCAAAGGATAAATATTCAACCTTGAATATTCATTGGAAGGACTGAGGCTGAAGCTGAAGCTCCAATACTTTGGCCACCTGATGCAAAGAGCTGACTCATTAGAAAAGACCCTGATACTGGGAAGGATTGAAGGCAGGAGAAGGGATGGCAGAAGATGAGATGGTTGGATGGCATCAACTCAATGGACATGAGTTTGAGCAAACTCTGGGAGTTAGCAAAGGACAGAGGAGCCTGACATGCTGGAGTCCATGGAGTGTCAAAGGGTCAGACCACGACTTAGTGACTGAACAATGGCTACTGGCAAAGGAGAGTAAGGTTATCATGATTTTCTTTTTCAGTTCAGTTCAGTTCAGTCCAGTCGCTCAATCGTGTCCGACTCTTTGTGACCCCATGAATCGCAGACACCAGGCCTCCCTGTCCATCACCAACTCCTGGAGTTCACTCAGATTCATGTCCATCAATTCAGTGATGCCATCCAGCCACCTGCTGCCCCCAATCCCTCCCAGCATCAGAGTCTTTTCCAATGAGTCAACTCTTGACATGAGGTGGCCAAAGTACTGTAGTTTCAGCTTTAGCATCATTCCTTCCAAAGAAATCCCAGGGCTGATCTCCTTCAGAATGGACTGGTTGGATCTCCTTGCAGTCCAAGGGACTCTCAAGAGTCTTCTCCAACACCACAGTTCAAAAACATCAATTCTTCAGTGCTCAGCCTTCTTCACAGTCCTCATATCCACACATGACCACAGGAAAAACCATAGTCTTAACTAGACAGACCTTAGTCGGCAAAGTAATGTCTCTGCTTTTGAATATGCTGTCTAGGTTGGTCATAACTTTTCTTCCAAGGAGTAAGGGTATTTTAATTTCATGGCTGCAGTCACCATCTGCAGTGATTTTGGAGCCCAAAAAAATAAAGTCTGACACTGTTTCCACTGTTTACCCATCTATTTCCCATGAAGTGATGGGACTGGATGCCATGATCTTCGTTTTCTCATTGTTGAGCTTTAAGTCAACTTTTTCACTCTCTTTCACTTTCATCAAGAAGATTTTCTTTTTAACCAGTCATAATTCATCACCTGGAGCTGGGTCTGCATTTCTTAAGCTCCATCGCTCTGCTGATACCAGAAACAAATCTGAGCTCCCTTAGCAAGGAAAAAGTGTTATGGCTGTTGTGGAGGTAACCAACAGTATGGAACACACAGGTACTCATGGAACAGAGGCGTGAATTCAGACTGATCTACCAACACTTAGTGATTAACAAATTTTGTACACACATGCACTGTGCAAAGCCAAGATCGGTGATAAAAGGCTTCTACCCTTACAGGACTTCCAGGTCCCAAACTCTCTGGAATCTTTGTCTATGATTTATTGGGACTAATGTGATGGCTGCTGAAATAGACATGCTGCTAAGAGATCTGGCCTTCCCGGATTCACAGAAGCCATCAACCATGCATGCCCTATATGTAGGTGTGACTGCTTGGTCTTTGAAGATGGGACAAGTGGGGAACGTGCCCTTATGACAGTGGTGGGAAGCGCTTAGAAGCGCTGCATGGCTCCACAGAAATTACTGGTCATTTTCAAACTCTCAACACATTAAGTAACCAGAGAAAACTGCTGCAGTTAGCAGAACCTCACTTTGCACTTGAGGAGGCTTTACAGGGTCACAAGCACTTCAAGATTCACATCCTTATTTCTGTCTTCTTGTTTAGTCACTAAGTTGTGTCTGTCTCTTTGTGACCCCATGGACTGCAGCATGCCAGGCTCCTTCATCCTTCACTATCTTCCGGAATTTGCTCAAATTCATGTCCATTAATTCGGTGATGCCATCTAGCCATCTCATCCTCTGCCACTCCCTTTTCCTCCTGCCCTAAATCTTTCCCAGCATCAGGTGACTCTTTGCAATGAGAAATGAGTTGACTCTTCACATCAGGTGGCTGAAGTACTGGAGCTTCAGCTTCAGTCCTTCCAATGAATATTCAGGGTTGACTTCCTTTAGGATTGACTGGTTTAATCTCCTTGCTGTCCACGGGACTCTGAAGAGTCTTCTCCAGCACCACAATTGGAAACATCAATTCTTCAGCACTCAGCCTTCTTTATGGTCTCTCACATCTGTACATGACTACTGGAAAAACCATAGCTTTGACTATGGTTTGACTATGACTACTGACCTTTGTTGGCAAAGTGATATAATATCTAGTTTTGTCACTTTTTTTCCAAGGAGCAAGCATCTTTTAATTTCTTGGCTGCAGTCACCATCTGCAGTGATTTTGGAGCCCAAGAAATTAAAATCTGTCACTGCTTCTACTTTTTTCCCTTTTATTTGCCATGAAGTGATGGGACCGGATACCATGATCTTCATTTTTTGAATGTTGAGTTTGAAGCCATCTTTTCCACTCTCCTCTTTCACCCTCATCAAGAGGCTCTTTAGTTTCTCTTCTCTTTCTGCCCTAGAGTGGCAGTGCCATCTGCATCTGCGGTTGTTGGTATTTCTCCCTGCAATCTTGATTCCAGCTTGTGATTTATTTCTGTCTTAAGCATCTTCATTCTACATCTCAGTTCAGAATATGTTCTTTGATTCTTAGGAAACAATTTATTGGAAGGTGAAGAGGATAAGGAAAGGAGTGGGAAATAAGAGAGGTGATAACCGAGGATGAGATGGTTGGATGGCATCACGGACTCAATGGACGTGAGTCTGAGTGAACTCCGGGAGTTGGTGATGGACAGGGAGGCCTGGCGTGCTGCGATTCATGGGGTCGCAAAGAGTCGGACACGACTGAATGAAAAAATTTATTCCACCTTTATTTTCTTATTCATTCACTTCCCAATATTGCCATAATTTTAGATTTTAGAAACAAAAATATTATTGTTTCTGGCATTGTTACAGATCACATGATATTCACTTATCAAAAATTAATTGATCTCTATCAATAATTTGTAGGTTAATTTAATATAAATACTATAAATTATTGAAGTAAATAACTTATATACGTTTAACAATTTTAATTCTCATAGTAACCTTATTCATATATGATTTGTTCATTTTGAATTTTTAATATTAATTTGTCAATAATATTAGAGTCTTCTCAGGTAGCAATGCTTCTGTTTGTTGCTGTGTTTTTATATGCGTTTTGCACTTCTTAAACCTAACCTTTTGTTATCTTGTCTTCATCTATAAGGTTTAGATTATATACAATATGGGGCACAAACTTTCACCAATACACTACTATCATTGTTTCCGTATGTTCTGGCATTGAGTTACAAATAAATCTAAGGCCAGCCTAACTATTATTCCTACATGAAAGAAGTCAATTGCTTTACTTTTTTCTTTGTAATTGAAGTATTTTTACCAAGATTTGTCCAAATGCAAGTCCCTTTTTATCAGCTTTGCCTTATAAGAAAAACACTTTAAATCTACATATGTAGCTCTTTATTTAGTTCAGAAAATTTTCTTCTGTTATGCACATTTTAGTCACTACATTTTCACATTTTTCTAGTTTCTTAAGGAATTACTACCATTTGTATGTTAAATATAACAGACAGAAAAACTAAGTCCATCATCCTCTCCTTCTTTTTCTATAGCCCAAGGGAACTCCAATTTATCCTCAAAAATTGTCTCTTTTTTTGTACTGTCCATTTTTTTCTATATTGCTTCCAATCTTAATTTTCATTTTATGTCATTTTTAGTTTTTCTGCTTCTCTGCCAGCACATTTTCCATCTATGAATTAAATTTCATCCTTTTCCAAATAAGTCTATTTTCTGTTAATTATTTTTCCTGTTTCCTACATTAAAATTTTTTTGAAATCTACCATTCCTCTGAATCTTTGGGATAATCCCTTTTCCTTTTAGACTAATGTTTTTACTCAGAACTCATTTTGGCTACAAAAGCTATATGCCCTGAATAAAACAGGAATCACAGAAGAAACAGATAACAAATATGAAAGGCCCTGGAAGGGCCTGAAGGAAAAGGGCTTTTGCTGAGATGTAAGCTATGAGATTGACTGGGATGTTTTTGTTTTTGTTGTTGTTTGTTTGTTTTGATAGGTAAGAAGTGGGTTTATTTAGAGAGAAGTACACTCCATAGACAGAGTGTGGGTCATCTCAGAAGGTGAGAGGTCCGAAAATATAGAGTGGTTAGTTTTTATGGACTGGGTAATTTCATAGGCTTATGAATGGGAGAATTATTCCAACTATTTTGGGGAAGGGGTGGGGATTTCCAGGAATTGGGCCACTGCCCACTTTTTGGCCTTTTATGGTCAGCCTCAGAACTGTCATGGTGTGGTTGGTTCTGTCATTTAGAGCTGTTTTAAAAGAGACCTTCTTGTTCTCGCTGTTTCAGATGGATAACTCTGGCAGTCATGTAAAGCAAATCCTCAAATCAGAAACACTAGTTAGGAAGTTCCTGAAATAGGCAAGTGAACAAAGATGAAGCCCTCAACAAAGTCAAAAGCAGGACTTGAAAGAATAGAGCTTCCAAAAATATATTAAAAGGTTAAGTCACAAAACATGATGTCTGACTATGTCATCAAGGAAGTGGAAGGATTCTAGTATTACAGGAAAAGAAGCAGAGTTAGTGAAATGACATGCTGAATTTTTATATTAATACACCACATTCACCATTTGCATGGGATTTCCGGATGCAGATGTCTGAACCAAGCCTGAAGCCCTGGGGAGATTCAGGCCTAAAGAAACAGTGTGAAGTGCTTTGGGCTATCCTGAGGCAACAGGTCCTTTGCTAGCAAAATGAAGCTAAAAAATATATTAAAAGGTTAAGTCACAAAACATGATGTCTGACTGTGTCATCAAGGAAGTGGAAGGATTCTAGTATGACAGGAAAAGAAGCAGAGTTAGTGAGATGACATGCTGAATTTTTATATTAATACACCACATTCACCATTTGCGTGGGATTTCCGGATGCAGATGTCTGAACCAAGCCTGAAGCCCTGGGGAGATTCAGGCCTAAAGAAACAGTGTGAAGTGCTTTGGGCTATCCTGAGGCAACAGGTCCTTTGCTAGCAAAATAAAGCTAATACTGCCCTGTGATATTCTCAGAGTTTCTGTAAGAATTGCATGAGATGATATACATCTATCCCAGACTAGTTCTGTCCATGACCCTCCAGACATGATGTTTTAGCTCTTTTTCCTCCATTAGAAATATCTTTTCCTTGATGGGCTCTGCCTTAGTCTGTCCCCTTGGGTTTCTGAATCTCTTGCTATCTTGGGTAGAAACACTTGCCGTAGTAATACCTTCTTCTGTCCAAAGTTCTAACTGTGATCACTGAGTGGGCATTTGTCCAAGTCAAGCCTTACTCCCCCAAAGGGACATTTGCTTCCTGCCTGGCAGAGAGTAAGAGATCATCAGTAAACAGCAAGCTTTACCCTGGAAGTGTTTTTCTGGACGGTGTCTCCTACATATGTTACCATGTGTATTATATGTATGATGCTATATTATAATACCTACTTAGTTTTATATTCTAAACAACTAACATCAATCAATCAATATTCAAGGAAAGGTTTGCCCTCCCCTCTGCAGATAAGATTCAATTTTTAGAATCTGGGATAACTTATGACTAATATGGAAAGAAAGAAGGAAAAATCCTATATGTTAAAATATTTTGGTGCAGGAGAAGGCAACTGAGTTTTATTGGTTTAATATCAATAATTATAAATATATATTATTACTTCCATTTTTTTGTATTATCTTGGACAAATTACTTCACAATTTTGAGCCTTGTTATTAAAACTTATCAGTAAACTACTAGTACCTATCTCATAAGTATATAGTGAGAAAGTATGTACAAATCTGATGAAAAACAATAAGTGCTCAATAAAAGCTAAGTATTATTGGTATTGGCTTCCCTGGTGGCTCAGTTGGTAAAGAATTAGCCTGCAAAGCAGGAGACCTGGGTTTGATCCCTAGGTTGCAAAGACTCCCTGGAGGAAGGCATGGCCACCACTCGCTTTTCTTGCCTGCAGAATCCCCATGGACAGAAGAGCCTGACATGTTACAGTCCATGGGGTCACAAAGAGTCAGAACACAACTGAGAGACTAAGCACACAGCACACATTATTGGTATCATTGTTATTCTACAGGAAATGGCATGGAAATGAATTAAGATGTCAGACTAACCAAAGTTTCCTGTTTTCTTTTTACATGTCCCTTTTCTCCCTTTTCTTTCTCTACTTTTGTCCAAGATGCTATAGAAAGAGTAATTTTTTAAAGAAAATTTATGAAAGTGAAAGTTGCTTAGTCATGTCCAACTCTGCAACCCATGGACTATACAGTCCATGGAATTCTCCAAGGCAGAATCCTGGAGTGGGTAGCCTTTCCCTTCTCCAGGGGATCTTCCCAACCCAGGAGTTGAACCGGGGTCTCCTGCATTGCAGGAGGATGCTTTACCTCTTGAGTTATTGTTCAGTTCAGTTCAGTCACTCAGTCATGTCTGACTCTTTGTGACCCCATGAACCACAGCACGCCAGGCCTCCCTGTCCATCACAAACTCCCAGAGTCCACCCAAACCCATATCCATTGAGTCAATGATGCCATCCCACCCTCTCATCCTCTGTCATCCCACCCTCTCATCCTCTGTCATCCCCTTCTCCTCCTGCCTTCAATCTTTCCCGGCATCAGGGTCTTTTCAAACGAGTCAGTTCTTTGCATCCCATGGCCAAAGTATTGGGGTTTCAGCTTCAGCATCAGTCCTTCCAATGAATATTCAGGACTGATCTCCTTAGGATGGACTGGGTGGATCTCCTTGCAGTCCAAGGGACTCTCAAGAGTCTTCTCCAACATCACAGTTCAAAAGCATCCATTCTTCAGTGCTCAGCCTTCTTTATAGTCCAACTCTCACATCCATACATGACTGCTGGAAAAACCATAACTTTGACTAGATGGACCTTTGTTGACAAAGTAATTTCTCTGCTTTTAATATGCTGTCTAGGTTGGTCATAACTTTCCTTCCAAGGAGTAAACGTCTTTGAATTTCATGGCTACAATCACCATCTGCAGTGATTTTGGGGCCCAAAAAATAAAATGAGGCACTGTTTCCCCATCTATTTGCCATGAAGTGATGGGACTAGATGCCATGATCTTTTTTTTCTGAATGTTGAGCTTTAAGTCAATTTTTTCATCTCCTCTTTCACTTTTATCAAGAGGCTCTTTAGTTCTTCACTTTCTGCTGTAAGGGTGGTGTCATCTGCCTATCTGAGGTTACTGATATTTCTCCCAGCAATTCTGAGCTATTGTAACTGCTCTCAAAAACAGAAAAGGGAGTTCTGTACTTTTTACATGTAGCTATTTCTTAATCACAGTTGTTTTGATCATTTCTGTGCACATATTGGAGTCAGTATGCTTTAACTTTTGTTAAAATACAATAAATTTCCTAAAATGTAGCTAAAACACAATAAAATCCTATATAAGTAATTGTATTAGGATGTAAAGTGGCTAAAACATCACTTCTGGATAACCAAAAAAATAATGATTGTTAATAAACAGCCAATTCATGTGCAATAAAATACTGTAGATGCCCTTTGTTGAATTTGGTGCACTTTCCAAAAATAATACCATGTATTCTACCATTCTACCATGTATTCTGACATTCTACCTAGTATATTTAGAATATAACTTGAGAATTTTCCAACACATCATTTTGTTTAAAATGTTATATTTGGGTTTGGGGAGGAGGAAATGTAAATATTTCCTATACTCATATATTCTATGTTTTGGGGATATGAAAAACCAACATGATTTCTTTTGAGAAAACAGTAACAAAAGAGATATTTTATAAATTCTAAAAATGAAAAATAAATACTGTTTGGTGAAAAGCACAAACAATAGAGGAGTTAAACAGTAAAGATACAGCTTAAAATAGTGTGAAAATAGAGCTGACTAATTCAAATATATGTAGCAAAGGAGTAAATCAAGAACTGTGAAAGATGTTAAATGATATGGAGGATATAGAGAAAGACCAATAAATATCAAATAAACATTCCAAAAAGGAACAATTGTTAGAATAGGAGATGGTTGATATTGAAAGTGATGATTTTCTAAAAGTGAAGAAATCCATTAGTTCTCAAACAAGATAAACCCCATTTAGAAACACTATAATAAAATTGTAGAAAGTCAGAAAAAGTTGTTCAGTAATTAGAAGAAAAAAATTATATAATAAGGAATACAAAGTAAGAAAGAATTCTCCAAGTAATCAGCAATAGCATAAGAAATCACAGTATCTTCAGTATATTATACCAAACAATTATATCACTCATATTGAGAGTGAAATAGGCATATAAAAATGAAGACCGTGAGAAGCAAAGACATCACTTCGCTGACAAAAGTCCGTATAGTTAAGGTGATAGTCTTTCCAGTAATTATGTGAAAGTTGGACAATAAAAAAGGCAGAGTGTCAAAGAATTGATACTTTCAAGCTGTGGTGCTAAAGAAGACTCTTGAGAGTTCCCTTGGACTGCAAGGAGATCAAAACAGTCAATCTTGGAAAGGACTGATGCTGAAGTTCCAAAACCACCTGATGTGAAGAGCCAACTCATTGGAAAAGACTCTGATGCTAGAAGGATTGATGGCAGAAGGAGAAGAGGGTGACAGAGAATTAGATGTTTAGATGACACCACCAACTCAATGGACATGAACTTGGGCAAACTCTGGGAGATGGTGAAGGAGAGGGAAGCCTGGCATGCTGCAGTCCATGGCGTTGTGAAGTGTCAGACACAACTTGTTGGTTGAACAACAAAAAATGAAGGTATTATTTACCGTATAAACCACTAAGGAATAGGGCTGAGAGCAAAATAACAACAAAAGATGAACAAAGAAACCAATAAACAGATAATAAATCTTAAGAAGTATTGGCAAAGTTAATAAATCTCAGTTTTAAAAAAAGTAAAACATCAGATATTAATTATAGAAATGGTGCAGTTTGGAGAAAAATTAATGTGTGCTAATTTCTCTGAAAAGAAAATAAAAATATTGAACAATCTTGGACTTTGTTTAAAATTTTATTTTTTTTCTTTTTATTTTATTTTTTTTAATTTTTTTAATTTTTATTTTTACATTAATGTATTGGTTTTGCCATACATTGACATGAATCCATCTCGGGTATACATGAGTTCCCAATTCTGGACCCCACCCCCACCTCCCACCCCATATCAACTCTCTAGATCATCCCCGTGCACCAGTCCCAAGTATCCTGTATCCTGTATCGAACATAGACTGGCGATTCATTTCTTACATGATAGTAT
>SJXQ01002947.1:327956-451967 GCA_006408695.1 Aepyceros melampus | reverse complement strand
TTTAAATCAATCTTTAAAAAAAAATAAAATATATAACCTTTAAGTTAGTAACAAAAAAAAAGAAAATTTTGTCAATTTATAAGAAGATAATGAAGGAAAAAGAAGCAAAGAGAAAGCACAATAAATAGTGTATATTAATTAGTATGGCAAAAATAATTTCAGATACTGTCAAAAATAACAAATAAAAGATTGACCATTTTAAGAGTGAGAAAATTAGATAAACTTAAAATAATAGCTACAATGAAATCCAGCTATAATTTTTATGTGATAAATACAGCAATGTACAGAAACATTTACAAAAGGAAGAACAGTTAAAAGAGATGGGTAAGTAAAGTTATCTTCTAAAAGTTGTAGGCTGTAACAATCATATTAAAATATTATTAGGACTTCCCTGGTGGTCCATTGGTTGAGACACCATGCTTCCAGAGGGCATTGGTTCAATCCCTGGTCAGGGAACTAGTATCCCACATGCCATGCACAGCCAAAAAAAGTAGCAAATCAAATTTAGTGGTATGAAGAAAAATAATACATTAGAACCAAATAGAGATCATGCAAGGAATGCAAGCAATTTCAACATTAAGAAATCTGTTAATATAATTTATATCACTAATAAATTTTTAAAATTATATGTGTATTTCAGTATAAGTAAAACTTTCATCAATATAAACAATATTCTTTTAATTTACAAACTATGACTAAAATAAAACTTCTAACCTAAAACAGTTTTTCTTGACCAAATGCACTCCAGGCCTAGAACATTTAGTCAAAAATAAAATGTTGAAAAATGTAACAAACTTCTTGGAAAAATCCATTTCTTATATGGTAGGATATAGACATGGGATCTAATGTGACCCGTCTCCCATCCTATTTGTATAATAAAAACATTGAACTGGTGATTCTGAGTTCCTTTGACAGATGGATTTTCTCACTCCTCACAGCTGAAATTAACCACCAATTTGGACATGGATTTATAAGTAATAAAGGAGTTCTTGGAATCTGCATCTATTTAATTGGGTTACTTATCTCCTTTGAGGGCTAGCTTTATGGTCTGACAGAAAACTAAAGTGAACACAAACTGAGTTTGATATAGTATTATTTGTAACCCTAGTGAACTGGTAAATTCAGTCTCCAAATTGAGGAAACCTTACTATTCAACACCATCTCAAGTACCAGTCAATGTGATAAGACAAGAAATAGACAAGAATTATGAGGTTGTAAAGGAAGACACAAAATTGTATTTATTGGCAGACAGCATGATTGTCTACATAAAAAGTTTAAGAATGTATAAAATATAAATCTATTAAAATTAAAAATTAAAACTATTAAGATTTTAAGATTTTTTATTTCAGCAGCCATATCACATATCAGTAGCATTTTTATATGTTGGAAAATGGGGAGAAAAAACCTTATTTGCAACAGCAACAAATACTAAAGATCCCCAGGGAAAAAGTTTAAGGGTATAGAAGACCTAATGGAGAATATTATAAATAATTAATGAAAGAAAAGAACATTCAGGGATAGAGGAAATCAATATTACATAGATATTAGTCTTTATAAACTCATATATGAATTCAATGCAATTTCAGTCAAAATTCCATAAACATAGTTCTGTGACATTTGAATAACATTCTAAAATTAGCGTGGAAGAGAAAAGAACCAAGAAGAGCAAAGACGTTCTGAACAAAGACAATCCCTTATGCCTCTTTTTAATTTCCACTTCTCTGCATTCAGCCAACCTTGGCCATTCCCAGGCATCCTCTAGCATCTGCTTTTTGTCACCATAGATTCATTAGAATTTTCCAGATTCTGATATAAATTGAACCATACAGTAAGCGTGTGGGTGATGGATTCATACATACATATGACGTGATGGATACATTCATTATCTTGACTTGGGCAATGATGGTTTCATGAGTGTGTGCATATGCCAAAACTTATTAAATCATACACTTAAAATATGTGCATTTTATTTAATACCAATGGTATCAATAAAGTTGAAAAACATCCAGAAAATGAGAACAGGTGGAGCAACATCGAAAGGTCAGCAAACATGTAATATCATGCACAATTAAGCACAAGCACATTAAAGCAACAGTGGTGGAATCTTCACACATTTAGGTTTGACAAAAGTGAAATCTTTGAAAACATCAAACATTACAAAGGATTTAGAAATCACAGTGACAGACTTTATTTTTGGGGGCTCCAAAATCACTACAGATGGTGACTGCAGCCATTAAATTAAAAGACATTTGCTCCTTGGAAGAAAAGCTATGACCAACCTAGACAGCATTTTAAAAAGGAGAGACATTACTTTGCCAACAAAGGTCCATCTAGTCAAAGCTGGTTTTTCCAGTAGTCACGTATGAATGTAAGAGTTGGACTATAAAGAAAGCTGAGCCTCGAAGAATTGATGCTTTTGAACTGTGGTGCTGGAGAAGACTCTTGAGAGTCCCTGGGACTGCAAGGAGATCCAACCAGTCTATCGTAAAGGAGATCAATCCTGAATATTCATTGGAAGGACTGATGCTGAAGCTGAAACTCCAATACTTTGGTCACCTGATATGAAGAACTGACTCATGTGAAAAGACTCTGATGCTGGGAATGATTGAAGGCAAGAGGAGAAGGGGATGACAGAGGATGAGATGGTTGGATGGCATCACCAACTCAATGGACGAGTTCCAGTAAGCCCCGGGAGCTGGTGATGGTAGGGAAGCCTGAGGTACTGCAGTCCATAGAGTTACAAGAGTCGGATACAACAGAGCAACTGAAGTGAAGTGAAGTGAAGTGATTCATTACTTGGCTGCAACAACTACTGCTTAAGAGAGAACACTCTAGCAATATCCATGTAGGATAAAAATGCATCTACTCTAACACCTAAAACTGCATATTTCTAACTAAACATGATAGAAAATTTTTTCACATAATTATTCAAAGAAATATGTACAAGGATATATAACACTTTGTAAAGGTAAAAATGTATGAACAACTTAATGGAAATGGATAAATAAACAATGTCATATTAACATGTTGTACTTTTCATATAAAACTTGAGATGAATGACCTCAAGCTATGTATATCAACATGCATTATCATAGTCTTTTATATCCATCTAAATTTATAATATAAAATGGGAATAGTTCAAATGACAGGGAAAGGAGTTATTTGAACAATAAATTATTTATAACTGGTTTTAAATTTAAAAAAAAGAAAATCTTTAATTCACAACTACACAATGAATTGCAAATTAATTTAAAAACTAAACATAAATATCTAACTTTGTATTTGTAAATAAAGTGGGTTTTTTTGTAATAGATATAATCATTTGTTTATATTACTTTATGTGATTTTAAATAAAACCTATAACAATTTTTATTCCATGGAGTAATAAGGAAAACCTCAAACAGAAAAGGTATCAGTGGGATTAAAAACAGAGAACAATAAACATGAAACTTTAAGCACAAAAATTATGACCAAATAATTTTTTTTCTAGGAAGTTTCTCATAATATTCTATCTAAAAATAATTTTTTTCAGGATTAATCTAGACAATCTGGATAATATTATTTCTATTACCATATGTTTAATGTAATCTGTTGCTTTTCCAATCTGTTTTATTTTTTCTTTCCAGTTTTATTGAGATATAATTGACATACAGGATCATATAAGTTTAAAGTGTACAGCATAATGACAAAATGAAGAATATAATTTTACAACTATTTTAGTGGTGAAGGTTTTCCTGAACCAATATTCAGAATCAAAGCAATATTGTTGAATTTGACAACATGAAAATAAAAGTTTATGGACACTTTTGTCATATAAAAATAAAGTACAAGTCGTCAAGAAATATTTAAAACATAGTATCAACTACAGATCTTTATACCCTAATGGAGAATATTATAAGACAGTAATGAAAGACAGAAAAGAACATTTTTGAGTAGAGGAAATTAATATTGCATGGATAGTCCTCTCTCCAACCTCATGTATGAATTCAGTACAAATAGCACTATAAGAAAAAAAATATAAACAACCTATTGGAAAATTCCTGAAAAAAATTTTAGAGGATGAAATAGAAATAAGCAACAAATATATGAAAATATATTCAAATTTACTAACAAACTTATGCAATTTACTACCTATCACATTGTCAAAATTTTTAAAGACTGATACTACTCAGCACGGAGAAGACAAAGTTGGAACAATTGTCCTCAGGCTTTGTGGTGGAGGTGAGAAAAATTGGACACACAATTGTAGAGGATGATTTTGCAGAATCACTTAAATATTTAAATATGCATTCCTTTAGATACTTACAAAAAATATAGGGACTTTCCTGGTGGTCCAGTGGCTAAGACCACATATTTCCAGAGCAGGGGGCCCATACTGGATCCCTAGTTGTGGGACTAGATCTCACATTCCACAGCTAAGACCTGGCACAGCCATATAAATAAATAAATAAATAAATAAATAAATAAAAACACACATTTTTTAAATGTAATGCTGTTTTTTGGTCTATTTGGTTATACTTTGCAGCCTCCATATCATACAAAATGCATATTGATCTCACAGACTCTAATTAATGTAGTTAGTGTGAAAATGTATAAATATTGCACATACTTTGATTTCATTATGGGCTTGATAGCAAATGATTTAAGCACTATTTAACACTGAGGTATTGTTCATGACCATCTTCTCTCAAAACCCTGAACAATATTTTCATTCTGTCAAAGTTCCCCAAAAAGCAAAACTTTTCTTCAGTATTCATTACTTTCAAGCTATCCTCCATCCACTCAAGAAATATGTTAGTTAAGACATTTAATCTAGTAATGTAACAAGACAGAAGTAACAATAATGACATAGAAGACAGATATGATTAAATTATAAAGTGAAAATAGATGTTCAGTCAATAAGAAAAAATACATACCATGCAATTTTATATCCTTGTTGAAACATGACATCCAGCTTGATCATGATCAAGATAGCATCAAGGAGCATCATCCATAATGTCTTAGGAGAAGTACAAACCGATCTCTCAGGAAATCATCAGCCAGTCCTTATGGTATACCCAGGAATAAACTTTGCCCAGAGACCCCAGAAGGACAAAAAGCAGAAAGTAACAAGGGATACTTCACAGCAGGTCAAAAATAACCAGAGTGACTCCTTTTAGTGGGGCTGTTCTGAAACTTCTCTGAATATAGTCACAGGAGAGCCTGTTCAATGCAACCCAGGAACACGGCTCTCTAACAAACTGACTTCTACCAAGAAAAGGTTTCACAGAGGATGCAAACAAGCAGCTAAAATTTGGCCTAAAATAAGTTTGGGTTGGCAACAATAGTGAGTGGGGAGTTAATAAAAGAAATTGGGCAATTACATATAAAAATCCAGATTTTTCAGCAATCCTTAAAAAATTGTAGGATCTGGCAATACTGAACTCACATGGGCACAATTAGTTGGCCCTGAGTAGCACTGACCCTTTTTGGACAGGGGATAGGCAATAGATTTTACATAGCCCTCACTAGTCTGCATAACTAATTTATATTACCTACTTGGTCCCCTTAGGCATTTTGCTTATGGTCAATTTTTAGACTATTGTGCAGTAATTCTCAGCTCTGGTTATATAACCAAAATACCCGTGGGGGTTTTTAATAATGCAGATACCTGGGTCTCACTCAGGACCTGCTAAAGAGAGATTGAGATTCTAGAATGGATACGGCTAATTATATATTTATAATAACATATAAATATATATTTAAATTTATAAATCCTCAGATCTGTATATTTTTAAATCCTCAGAAAACTCTGAATTTAAATAAAAGAATATCCTGTTGATGGAAATTTAAACTGGTACAGTCACTATGCAGAACAGTAGGGAGGTTCCTTAAAAAACTAAAAATGGAACCAACATATGATACTACAATCCCACTCCTGGCCATTTTTCTGGAGAAAACCATAATTTGAAAAAATAAATGCACCCCAGTGCTCATCACAGAACTATTTGCAATAGCCAACCACCTAAACATCCCATGACAGATGAATGGATAAATGAGATGTGGTATATTTACACAAAGGAATATTGTTGTTGTTGTTTAGGCACTAAATTGTGTCTGACTCTTTTGCAACCCCATGGACAGTATCCACAAAGCTCCTCTGTCCATGTGATTTCTCAGGCAAGAATATTAGAGTCGGTAGCCATTTCCTTCCCAAGGGATCTTCCTGACCCAGGGATTGAACTTATGTTCTTCTACATTGGCAGGCAGATTCTTCACTACTGAGTATCTGGGAAGTCCCAGTGGAATATTCAGTACAGTTCAGTTCAGTCGCTCAGTCGTGTCTGACTCTTTGCGACCCCATGAATCGCAGCACGCCAGGCCTCCCTGTCCAACACCAACTCCCGGAGTTCACTCAGACTCAGGTCCATCGAGTCCGTGATGCCATCCAGCCATCTCATTCTCTGTTGTCCCCTTCTCCTCCTGCTCCCAATCCCTCCCAGCATCAGGGTCTTTTCCAATGAGTCAACTCTTCACATGAGGTGGCCAAAGTAATGGAGTTTTGGCTTTAGCATCATTCCTTCCAAAGAAATCCCAGGGCTGATCTCCTTCAGAATGGACTGGTTGGATCTCCTTGCACTCCAAGGGACTCGCAAGAGTCTTCTCCAACACCACAGTTCAAGAGCATCAATTCTTTGGTGCTCAGCCTTCTTCATAGTCCAACTCTCACATCCATACATGACCACAGGAAAAACCATAGCCTTGACTAGATGGACCTTAGTCGGCAAAGTAATGTCTCTGCTTTTGAATATGCTGCCTAGGTTGATCATAACTTTTCTTCCAAGGAGTAAGCGTCTTTTAATTTCATGGCTGCAGTCACCATCTGCAGTGATTTTGGAGCCCCCAAAAATAAAGTCTGACACTGTTTCCACTGTTTCCCCATCTATTTCCCATGGAGTGATGGGACCAGATGCCATGATATATTACTTGGCCACAAAAAAGGAATAAAATAATGCCTTTGCAGCAATGTGAATGAAAGTAGGGTTCATCATACTAGGTGAAGTAAGCCTGACAAATATGAATATCATATGATATCACTTAAGTGGACTCTAGAAAAATGATGCAAATGAACTTACACACAAAATAAAACAAACTCACAGACATATAAAACAAACAAGGTTACCAAAGGAGAAGGTGGGGGGATAAATTAAGAATTTGGTAGTAAAATACACATAATTTCCCCATCTATTTCCATGGAGTGATGGGACCAGATGCCATGATATATTACTTGGCCACAAAAAAGGAATAAAATAATGCCTTTGCAGCAATGTGAATGAAAGTAGGGTTCATCATACTAGGTGAAGTAAGCCTGACAAATATGAATATCATATGATATCACTTAAGTGGACTCTAGAAAAATGATGCAAATGAACTTACACACAAAATAAAACAAACTCACAGACATATAAAACAAACAAGGTTACCAAAGGAGAAGGTGGGGGGATAAATTAAGAATTTGGTAGTAAAATACACATACTACTATATATAGAGCAAATAACCAACAAGGACTTACTGTATAGCACAGGGAATTATACTGAACATCTTGTAATAACCTATATGGGAAAAGGATGTGAAAAAATAGATACATATGTATGTATAATTGAATCAATTTGCTGTATACCTGAAACAACTCCAATAAAATAAATAAATTTCAGTTCAGTTCAGTTCAGTCGCGCAGTCGTGTCCGACTCTTTGCGACCCCATGAATCGCAGCACGCCAGGCCTCCCTGTCCATCACCAACTCCCGGAGTTCACTCAGACTCACGTCCATTGAGTCTGTGATGCCATCCAGCCATCTCATCCTCGGTCGTCCCTTTCTCCTCCTGCCCCCAATCCCTCCCAGCATCAGGGTCTTTTCCAATGAGTCAACTCTTCGCATAAGGTGCCCAAAGTACTGGAGCTTCAGTTTTAGCATCATTCCTTCCAAAGAAATCCCAGGGTTGATCTCCTTCAGAATGGACTGGTTGGATCTCCTTGCAGTCCAAGGGACTCTCAAGAGTCTTCTCCAACACCACAGTTCAAAAGCATCAATTCTTCGGCGCTCAGCCTTCTTCACAGTCCAACTCTCACATCCATACATGACCACAGGAAAAACCATAGCCTTGACTAGACGGACCTTAGTCGGCAAAGTAATGTCTCTGCTTTTGAATATACTATCTAGGTTGGTCATAACTTTTCTTCCAAGGAGTAAGCGCCTTTTAATTTCATGGCTGCATCACCATCTGCAGTGATTTTGGAGCCCAAAAAAACAAAGTCTGACACTGTTTCTACTGTTTCCCCATCTATTTCCCATGAAGTGATGGGGCCAGATGCCATGATCTTCGTTTTCTGAATGTTGAGCTTCAAGCCAACTTTTCCACTCTCCTCCTTCACCCTCAACAAGAGGCTTTTTAGCTCCTCCTCACTTTCTGCCATAAGGGTGGTGTCATCTGCATATCTGAGATTATTGATATTTCTCCCAGTACTCAATAAACATTCCCCTCAACTGAGCTTCTGAGAGTTACTGAAAATCTATGAGTTTGAAAACTGCTAAGTTTGAGGCTAGGCTTCTACAGTTCTGTTTTGGTACCTCATCAACTGTAACAGCCAGCTAAGCTTTGGGGAGATCCAGCTCCTCTTTACTCTGGAACTTGAGCACATCAGCATTGCACTGGGATCAGAGTGTTCCAGGTGGCACCTTCACACTATGTCTCCATTTCCTCCAAGCCTCACACAAGAGAAGCCAAACAACACCATCCAGAAGAAATAACATCCTGTTAATAAGGTGGGTTTTATTCAGTCAACACATCTACTGAACATCTGAGTGCAAGGCAATGTTTACTCACAGGGAGTACCACAGTGAAGAAGAGAGAAATCGCTGCCCTCTTGGGGTGAACACTCTAGGGGGAGGGAGCATGATAGATCATATACCTGATAAAATAGATAATATCCCATATGGTGATGAATCACCAAGGAAAAATGAGGGGGAAAGGGACTAAATATGAAGTGTTGGGAAAGTCAGTGTGGTGGTATGGCCAGGCAGGTGAGAAGGCATTTTAGTAAAGATAAGAATGGGGAAGCCAGAAAAGCATTTCAGGCAGAGTAAATACCTGTGTTGAAGGTGTCTGGAATGTCCAAGGCCGATCAAGGAGTCATGTGAAATCAACAAGAGAATCAGGATTGGAAAGAGGGTATCGAGACAGAAGCATCTACATGTGTGTGACCTAAACGTGACGCACCCAGGCGTGGTGGGTCCTCCCTTTCCAAGCTTGCTTTTTGTTTGTTTTTAAATTTTTATTTGGAGTATAGTTGCTTTACAATGCTGTGTTAATTTCTACTGCACAGCAAAGTGAATCAGCTATATGTGTATGTGTTTATATATATATTTATATATGTGGATTTTCCATGTGTATATGGATTTGCTTCCCATTTAAGTTACCACAGAACATCGATCAGATAGAGTTCCCTGTGCTATATACAGGATTTCCCTGGTGGTTCAGACGGTAAAGCGTCTGTCTATAATGTGGGAGACTCAGGTTCGATCCCTGGGTTGGGAAGATCCCCTGGAGAAGGAAATGGCAATCCACTCCAGGACTATTGCCTGGAAAATCCCATGGACAGAGGAGTCTGGTCGGCTACAGCCCATGGGGTCACAAAGAGTCGGACACGACTGAGCAACTTCACTTATAGGTTCTCATAGTTATCTATTTTATACATAGAAGGAAATATATGTCAGTCTCAATCTCCAAATTCATCCCACCCTTCCTTTCCCCCTTGGCTTCCATAGATTTGTTTTCTATGTCTGTGTCTCTACTTCTGCTTTGCAGATAAGGTCATCTATATCATTTTTCCAGATCCCACCTATGTGCCTTAATATAAGATATTTGTTTTTCTCTTTCTGACTTCAGTCTGTATGACAGTCTCTAGGTCCATCCATGTCTCTACAAATGACCCAATTTCATTCCTTTTCGTGTTTGCTTTTTTAAACCCCTTACGGCCCCCATCCTCAAGAGCAAGTTTCAAAAGTGATTTGGGGAAAATCTTAGAAAAACCTTTAGGCAAATCTTAAAGTCTAGACATTTGTTAATAAAAGCCCAGGACAAACCTTTCCACCTCCTCATCTTAAAGTAGCAGCAGTGATTTCAGTCATATAGGCGGAGCATCTTTCACCATTTCACTTTACCTGGAGTTTGTACTCTGAGTAAAAACTTTAGTAACCCTTAGATTGGCTTAGGTTCAGAGTCTCTGCTCCACATCATAGTAAAGATATGAAAGTACACCAAATACCATGTGATTCTCTTGCCCCAAATTTGACTCCTCTTTACGATTTGAATTTTCATATTATTTTTTATTTTGATTTGGTCTTTCCTATTTTCATATTTGGCCTACTCTGTTTTTCAGGTCTCAGCCATTTTCACATATCCTTGAAAATCATCTTCACATTTACTAGGTGCTAGACGCTAGGTGCCTATAGGTTCAAAGCCCCTGGTCTCACCGCGAGGGACTGCCGCATCTTAGAGAGACTGCTGCCTACCTTGTAAGAATGTCCTAACCCAAGAGAGAGGTGCCCTGATACCAGATAGCAAAGTTTTCATAAGTCCCTTCAACTCATGCGAAACTCTGGATGATCCCAGGTGCACTATAAGGTGATGTGAAATTTTACAATCTATCAGCCCTGACTCTACTCTGAGAATTGCTCTCAGGAAGGTGAGGTCATTTGCAGCTTCTGACACTCCCAGCACACCAAGATCACAGCAGTGCTTTTCAAACGTGTCTTCAGACCCTTTTATAAGCTTAAAAATTATTAAGGAGCCCAAAGAGCTTTAGGTTTTGTAGGTTACATAGGTTATGGTTGTAAACAGTTACTGTATTAACAATTAAGACTGGGAAATTGTAAATGTTTATGAACTCATTGACAAATAAAAATAATAAACACATTACATTTTACCATAAATAACATATTCCTGCAAAAAATAACTATACAAATAAAATTCAGTGAGAAGATTCATGTTGTTTCATATATTGCTGATCTCTTTATGCCTGAATTGATAGAAAACAGATGAAATCCCACGTATGCCTCTGCATCAGCCTGTTTGACATCGGTTAAGCTGATGCACATGAAGAAGATCCGGCCTTGCAGATGTGTCCTTGGAAAGGTGAGGACCTCACAGATCATGTGAGATGCTCAGACCACACACTGAGCACTGCTGCTTTAGTGACAAGGATGACCAGGAAGCCATGCTATGTTTGTTGACATGGGCTGTTACGGTTAAGTGAGAAAGAGAGGTGGGGAACAGTGGGGCAGCTAATACTACACCAGCTCCGAAAAAAGAAAAAAAAAGAATGTGCACCGTTCATCAATTTCTGTGATGTAAGTACCCCAACTCTGGGTCCCACCAAAATGGCTGTATTTAACAACCAGACATTCCTGAAAATTATACATCATCTCTAACACCTAGCTGGGAAGAACTAAGATCAAGAGAGTGGTGATAAAGAACTTGTCCTGTACTGAATGCTTGAAATAATTGTGTAATTAAAATAAAAATAGCAATGAAACATTAAAAATAAAATGGGGAAATGCAGAGTGTTGATTTCCTAAGTTTATCTCTTTTAAGGAACAAATAGGGCTTCATTTTCAGCAGGTGAGTCAGTCTGAGTTTTGATTGCAAGCAACAAAAATAAGTTGTGTTGATCTTAAAGAAAAAGGGAGCTTTGGGAAGCATATTTGGTTTTATACAACTGATGCTAGGACTGAAAAATGGGCCAGTCCAGAGACAGAAAGTATAATTGTGCTTCAGAAAAAGAATGGTGGCAGGACATGATACAAGGAAAGAATTGATTCCTTGAATGGAACAATAAGGGACATAGTCAGATATAGAAAGTAGAAAGGGATTATCAAATGACACTGGGCTAGATAATGACAAAGTGAGAATTCATGGGACAGAGGTACTTCCCAAGCCCCACCTAGCTAATGATTTCACTTGTACTTGTGACTCTGTAAAAAGACTCTATATCAACAATAAAATTGCTCTTTGTTTTATGAGTTAATTACTTTTAGCTGGAAAATATACACATATAAAATATGTGAGTATAAAATGTATCAGTTCAGTTCAGTTTAGTCGCTCAGTCATGTCCGACTCTTTGCGACCCCATGAATCGCAGCACATCAGGCCTCCCTGTCCATCACCAACTCCCGGAGTTCACTCA
The DNA here is from genome assembly GCA_006408695.1 of Aepyceros melampus. NCBI lineage: Eukaryota > Metazoa > Chordata > Mammalia > Artiodactyla > Bovidae > Aepyceros > Aepyceros melampus. The sequence goes on along the minus strand of SJXQ01002947.1, from coordinate 439,742 downwards.
GATTCACGTCCATCAAGTCAGTGATGCCATCCAGCCATCTCATCCTCTGTCATCCCCTTTTCCTCCTGCCCCCAATCCCTCCCAGCATCAGAGTCTTTTCCACTGAGTCAACTCTTCACCTGGCTTGGAGAATTTGGAGCGTTATTTTACTAGCATGTGAGATGAGTGCAAATGTGCAGTTGTTTCAGCATTCTTTGGCATTGCCTTTCTTTGGGATTGGAATGAAAACTGACCTTTTCCCTTCCTGTGTCCATTGCTGAGTTTTCCAAATTTGCTGGCATATTGAGTGTAGCACTTTCACAGCATCATCTTTCAGGATTTGAAATAGCTCAACTGGAATTTCATCACCTCCACTAGCTTTGTTTGTAGTGATGCTTTCTAAGGCCCACTTGACTTCCCGTTCCAGGATGTCTGGCTCTAGGTGAGTGATCACAGCATTGTAATTATCTTGGTCATGAAGATCTTTTTTGTACAGTTCTTCTGTGTATTCCTGCCACCTCTTCTTAATATCTACTGCTTCTGTTAGGTCCGTACCATTTCTGTCCATGCACATAAGTAAATACAAATGTGTACAAATGGTGGTGATAGTTTAGTCACTAAGTCATGTCCGACTCTTGCAACCCCATGGACTGTAGCCTACCAGGTTCCTCTGTCCGTGGGATACTCTAGGCAAGAATACTGGAATGGATTGCCATTTCCTTCTCCAGGGGATCTTCCTGACCCAGGAATCAAATCATGGTCTCCTGCATTGCAGGCAGATTCTTTACCAACTGAGTTACCAGAAAAGCCCCATAAATGCTTATATATGTGTGTGTATATACATATGCAGCACAAAAGTAAGTGGCTTAGCAAACAGCATATAATTTATACAGAATGTAATTTATGCAGAAAGAGTTTAATATTTCTCAATCCCTCCTTTTGTGTTTTTTTAAATATAAATCCAACTTACCTCTTTAAGATATTATTAAAGAAATGCATATTGAATATTTCAAGCATATGGTTCTTTCCTAATCAGTTGTATCACAGTCATACCAAGAATAAAAAAAAAGTAACAAACGTTTGGGTGAGGCCAAAAGTCAAAGTGAAACCACGGGGATATAATCTGAGAATCTTGTTTTAGTTCTTCTGTCTTAGACTTTATCAATAAGTAGAAAAAATGGAACATTTTTCTATTGAGGACCAGGTAAAGAAGTAAACTACAGCTAACTGAAGGCCACATTAGGTTTGGTGAGCCTAACTAAACCGTTTTAGCCTGGTTTTTTTTTTTTTTTTTTAAAGTTAAGAGTGCATAATGCTACTTTCTTCACTCCAAAAATAGACATTGTTTTAAACACTTCAATTTGGTATGTTTACCAGCAAAGGGAAAACCAAAGCAGCAGAGACAAATTCAAAAGCAGATGGAAATTTTTGGAGATGGCAGAGTCCTGTGAAAAAGAAGAAAAGTGAGCGTAAAAGGAGAAAACTCAAGAGGGTGTATTCCAGAACTTCCAGGACAGAGTGGAGAATGGTCTGGGGACCACATAAGAAAAATCTCGAGCAAACCTATGAATTTACCCTTCTCTGCATTTCAGACTGTACTTCCTTGGAGCTGCCCACAAGAGCTTTGCACTCCAGCCTAGAAAGCAAATATACTGTGAAACAGCAATTCTTACATGGAAACTAAAATTACCATGGCTTTTTGTTTTCATTCTTTCTTTCTTTCTTTTTTTTTTTTTAGTTATTGGTCTTGCCTGGAGAAAATGGTGTGCTTCCATCTGTATTTCTTTCTTTCTCAAAACCTTCTCTGTGAGCAGAGGATTTGCAGTAATTGGTTAGGGAGGGTATTTCCTGAATTTCTTGGAACGTGGTCTTTCCTACACCTGCTCTGGGCTCTGGAGCTCTGCATGGAAACTTCCCATAAAGTCTTTCCATAGTGTAATCTATAAATCACCCTGTAGAGCAATATTAAACTTAAAAAATCAGCTTCCCACCTAGGAGCGCTGGTTAGATGAAGCTTGTCCGTGTTCTTTCTTTAGTTGTGTAGAGGATGACTTCTCTTTTTGAAACATTAAGCTAGAAAGAAGGATAATGGCTCTTTTAACACTAACCTCTGAGTCGTCCACTTCATCACCACCACAAGTCAGACGAGGTTAGGACTTAACTGTAAATATGCTCTTAGCATCTTGGGCCTGTTTGCAGCTGCAGTCACCAGATTTAGCCATTAAATATATGGGACACTGAGTTAAATTCAATATTCAGACCAATAACAAATAACTTCTTAGTATAAAAGAGTTGCAACTATTTTTCTGAAATTTAGATTTAACTGGAAATCTTGGATGTGTCCTGGCACCCCTATCCATCGCACAGGTTACAGTTGTCATGAATTATTTGTATAATTATGTGTTTAAGGTCTGCCTTCTCCTTAAAGTCTATAAGTATCATGTGGCTTAGACTCACTTGGTCTTAGTCACAATCATATTCCCAGAATTTATCCCAAGGCAGACACAGGTTGTAAGTTCACAAGGAATTTTTGGAGGTAATGAAGGTCAATTCTGAAAGGCATGGTCATTACACACCCCTGGGAAAACACTGTCCACTCAGTGACCAGAGTGATATTACTTTAAGATTCAAGCCAGGTTGTAGATTTGTGCAGAGCCCACTATTACCTACCCCTGAAATAGTTATCCCATTGCTATATAAAAAATGTAAAAGAAAAAGATGCTGTGTTTGTCCTTCCACACAAGTGCAAATAGTGAACAGCAGTAAACAGGTCCAGGGAAGGAGCAGGAACTATCTAAAGCCCTGGTGCTAGGTGGGACTAACAGTAGGATAAAAGATCTCAATGTCTGACCCAGCCTAGAGAAGTGATCTACCTTTGGGTTGTCACAAGCAAGTACCAGGTGGAATTCAACTTCCTGATCTCTCAGGGAAGAGTCCTGGTTTGCCCCTAGGTTGGTCACATATGGAACCAGTTTGCCACATCCCGGTGTGGGAGGGGAAGCCTCATAAGGAAGAGATAACAGTGCAAATCCACCCAGTCCATCCTAAAGGAGATCAGTCCTGGGTGTTCATTGGAAGAACTGATGTTGAAGCTGAAACTCCGATCTTTGGCCACTTCGTGCGAAGAGCTGACTCATTTGAAAAGACTCTGATACTGGGAAGGATTGAGGGCAGGAGGAGAAGGGGACGACAGAGGATGAGATGGTTGGGTGGCATGACCAACTCAATGGACATGAGTCTGGGTAAACTCCAGGAGGTGGTGATGGACAGGGAGGCCTGGAGTGCTGCAGTTCATGGGGTCACAAAGAGTCGGACACGACTGAGTGAACTGATCTGAAATGAACAGTGCAAAAGGTGATTGGTTTTCCCCCATCCACCTGCCATTTTATGAATAGATGCCTCTTTGAAGTGTTGCATGAGTTGGGAGAAGTATAAAATAGTTGGATCAAGACCATGGAGGGCAGTCCATAAATTAAATATTTTGTTAACTTTCAGTTTCTCTTGGTGTAGCTAAGCAAAATCACCTCCATGGTACTTAGACAGGCTGGGACCTGGGACCCTCTGCTGCAATGTTTGCACCTGGACAAATGTCAGAGAAACCATGAGGGACTAAAACTAACTGTGTGCATGGCAGTTGGAGCAAATTATGGACAAAAAGATACAAAGAGACCGAAAACCTAACTGCTATTTCTGAAGTTCAGTTCAGTTCAGTCTCTCAATTGTGTCTGACTCTTTGCGACCCCAAGGACCCCAGCACACCAGGCTTCCATGTCCATCACTACTAACTCCCGGAGCTTGCTCAAACTCATGTCCATCAAATTGGTGATGCCATCCTGGTTATCTCATCATCTGTCGTCCACTTCTCCTCCCACCTTCAATCTTTCCCAGCTGATGGTCTTTTCAAAGGAGTCAGTCCTTTGCATCAGGTGGCCAAAGTATTGGAGTTTCAGCTTCAACATCAGTCCTTTCAATGAATATTCAGGATTGATTTCCTTTAGGATGGACTGGTTGGATCTCCTTGCAGTCCAAGGGACTCTCAAGAGTCTTCTCCAACACCACAGTTCAAAAGCATCAATTCTTTGGGGCTCAGCTTTCTTTATAGTCCACTCTCACATCCATTCATGACTCTGGAAAAACCATAGTTTTGACTAGATGAGCTCTCAAAGTAATGTCTCTCCTTTTTAATATGCTGTCTAGGTTGGTGATAGCTCCCAAGGAGCAAGCATCTTTTAATTTCATGTTTGCTGTCACCATCTGCAGTGATTTTGGAGCCTAAGAAAATAAAGACTGTCACTGTTTCTAAAGAGCTGGGAGCAAAAGCAGTGTACTGCACAAGACCCCCTGCATACAGCATCACCAAAGGAGGGCAGATCACATAAGCCACCTCTCTGGTCCAAACCCTGAACACACCCCTACCCTTGTTCCATATAAGGAACAAGCTTGTCCCCCCTTCCCCTGCCCCAGGGAGTGAGCAAGTGAGGCAACCTTGTTTCCACTGCAACAGGGGCCCCAGTAAAGCCTTGCCTGAATTTCTTGTCTAGTCTCTGATCAATTTCTGTTGATTAAAGGGGCCAAGAATCCTGGTGTGCATATGTGTATTACCATTTCCAGAGCTCTTTTTTGTATATTAATCATCTCAATTAATCCTCACAACAATCCTGGGAGAAAACTACTAGTTCCTTTCACAGATGAGGGCACTGAAGTTCATGGACATATCTGGTACTTAGTAAACACTATGGCCTTCCTGGTGGCTCAGTCAGTAAAGAATCTGCCTGCAATGCAGGAGACCTGGGTTCGATCCCTGGGTTGGGAAGATCCCCTAGAGAAGGAAATGGCAAACCACTCTAGTATTCTTGCCTGAAGTATCCCATGAACAGAGGAGTCTCATGATTATAGTCTATGGGGTCAAAGAGTCAGGCATGACTAAACCACCACAAACACTACTGCAGAACTCAAACAGCACTCAGGCTCCCAAATTAATATCTTGCCACTCTGCAGTGCCCCTCAGCTGGTGGTCTTTCTGCTTCTTTTACTCCCATGGAGCTGGACCCAGTTGTTACAACCCAAGTCTGTGGCTCCTTTCCAAGATGGCAACTCTCTGAAGCCAATCTGAAGAATACTGATGTGTAGATTGGCTTATTAAATCCCACCATTGTCATTTGAGTATGAATTAGGTCATAGTTTAACTAGGGAAGGATAAATGTCTTCCTGTGTGGCCTGTTTCTGTGTACTTCCATCTCCTCTTCCATCTGCCAATCTATAGGGGGAAAGAAGAAACAGCTCAGCTGAAGGTGATATCTGCAGATTCTCAGATGCACACCTGCCTCCATGGACTAAAATCCTATGGGTGGAGGTAAGAAGGAGGTGGTATAGAGTTGGAGCAAAAGACAGAGAAGGGGAAGAGTCCTTGAATTGGGGGGGAAAGCAGGTCCTAACTCAAAAGGCCTAGGAATCAGGGAGAAGGGACTTAGGGCCGAGCTACACTTCAACTCTGAACCACATTCTGAGGAACTTGGTGAGAAATTTGGACAACCTGTTTGGAAATGTGAATTTTGAGAGAGAGATCCTCATCTCTTGCTCAAGACATGGTTGAATGGAAAGAATAAGCTTGCTCTGCTAACACAAACAGGCCACACACGGATGGAAATTTCAAGGGTCAAGGCAGAATAGTACTTCTATCTATGTTAGTAAGAAACTACCATGTTAGTAAGAAACTAACTGTGAAAGTGAGTGAAAGTCACTTAGTCATGTCCAACTTTTTGCGGCCCTCTGGACTGTAGCCTGCCCAGGCTCCTCTGTCCATGGAATTCTCCAGGCAAGAATACCAGAGTGGGTTGCCATTCCCTTCTCCAGGGAATCTTCTAAACCCAGGGATTGAACCCAGGTCAACCATATGACCAAGCAATTCCACGCCTGGGTATATACCTTTAAAAAAAACAAAAACACTAATTCAAAAAGATACATGCATCCCTATATTCATAGTAGCATTATTTATAGTTGATGAGATATGGGAACAACCTAAGTGTTCATCAACAGATGAATGGATAAAGATGTGGTCCATATATACAATGGAACACTACTCGGCCACAAAAAGAATGGAATTTTGAAATTTACAGCAACAGCTGATGGACTTGGAGGACATTATGCTAAATGAAATAAGTCAGAAAGAGAATGTTGCATGATTTCACTTATATGTGGGTTTTTTCATTATAAATGTTTTATTTTTGTAATTTAAAATGCATTTGGACTTCCCCAGTGGCCCAGTGGTAAAGAATCTGCCTACAATGCAGGAGACTCTGGTGAAGCAGGTTTGATCCCTGAGTCAGGGAGATCACTTAGAGAAGAAAATGGTAACCACTACAGTATTCTTGCCGGGAAAATCCCATGGACAGAGGAGCCTGACAGTCCACTGGGCAGCAAAAAGACACGATTGAGTGACTGCACACACACATGCGCGTGTGTGCACGCACGCGCGTGCACACACACACATATTATGCATTTATAATTGGGATGATAAACCAGTTTTTTTAAAAATTTGTAAAGAAAATTTTAAACACACTCAAAAGCAGAGACAATGTATACAAATGAACTTATTTTCAAAACAGAAATAGACTACAGACATAGAAAACAAACTTATGGTGATCAAGGGGGAAAGATGGAGAATAAATTGGGAATTTGCAATTAACAGATACATATTACTATATATAAAATAAAAATAAACACAATGTATAGCACAGGGAAATATATTCAATGTCATGTAATAACCTAAAACAGAAAAGAATCTATGAAAGAATATATATATATACATGTATGTATAAAACTGAATCACCTTGTTATATACCTGAAACACTGTAAATCAATTATACTTTAATAAAATAAATAAAATAAAGGAAAGGAGAAAAGACACAGAAAATTTTTTATGAAATAAAGACTATGAAACTACTGCCATATACTACTTACCCAGCTTCAGTTACTATCAATTCCAACTAGTCTTCCTTCATTTACACTCTGCCCCATACTCTCCTCCCCTTTCATGACTCTCTGATATTAAGTTGAACCAAATCCCAGGCACAATTTTATTTTGTCTGTAAATAGTTTAGTCTTTATTTCTAAAGATAGAGACTCTAGACTAACAACTTTTAATTGGTCTGGACTGGACTGGACTCCATGGGACCTGCCTGAGGCATACACGTGAGAATGGAAAAGGGAATTTCCACAGCTAAAGGCTATGGCTAGAATATAATAAAACCATTTAATAATAGTTGTACCCCACTAAGTTTTAGGTTGTTCAATAAAATTATTACAAGTTGAGTATGAATGACTTTATGGGATTCACACAATGAGCTGATTCAGGAGCAGGAAGCCAGGAAGCTGAGGCCCTAGTCTAGGGCAACATGGCCTTGATTTCCAAGATGGCGAAGCCTGTGCTGGAGCGGAGGGAGGGTGGTTGGAGGACCATGTCCCGCTGTGGGGAGACAGCAGTAAATCTGGCTTAGGTTCTACTACTTCTTACTTTGGATTCCAAATTGACATTCAATTTTTATGTAGACTTATCAAAGTAGCACTATTGTATTAGGGAGTATATGTGTGTGTGCACACATGTGCTCAGTCACTAAGTCATGTCCAACTCTCTGTGACCCCATGGACTGTAGCCCACCAGGCTCCACTGACTATGGGATTTCCCAGGCAAGAATACTGGAATGATCTGCCAGGGGATCCTCCTAATCCAAGGACTGAACACATGTCTATTCTGTCTGCTGCATTGCAGACAGGTTCTTTACCACTGAGCCAGCTGGCAATCCCATTACGGAATGTATATCACATGCTAAATCAAAAAGAAATATGGATGCAACTCTCCTGGCAGTCCAGTGGTTAAGACTTCACGTCTAGTACAGGGTGTGCAGGTTCCGGTTGAGGCGCTAAGATCCTACATGACTTGTGGTCAAATAAACAAAACATAAACAGAAGCAATAATGGAACAAATTCAGTAAAGACTTTATAAATGGTCCACATTTTAAAAAAAACCTTAAAAATAAACCAAAAAAGGAATATGAATCATTTCCTCCATTGTGTGTGATGACCAGTCAGGATGAATCATTTGCAGTGTCCAAAAGACTTCATAAAAATGTTTAATTTCTAAGCTTGAGTCATGTACCACATGTATAGGTCTTTCTCCTGCACTACCACCCACCAGAGCTCAACTAATTATTGTATGGGAGGAGAGGGTTGAGATTTTGACCAAAAAATTCTCCAGAAAAGTGATTCTAAACCTCAGGGTCCTGAAACACTGAGAAATCTATGAATTAGTGAATTGAGCCTTCCAATCTATATCACACAAGCATCATCATTTTCATTTTTATTTAAATCCAACAAAATATGTGGTGTGGAGAATGAGATTCGAGCATAAAACAATACTTTGTATTTTATTCAGTAGATAGATTAGTATCAGTAATCAGCTTTAAGTTTTATAGATTGAATAAATGATATTTTCCCACATATACTCTCCCCTGGCAGTTCTAATATATGTACATATAGTTTTGATTCATTTAAAAAAACATGGTGGGTTCATAGAATTTTCTGAGTCAGTGTTTACTTAAAGGACACTTGTACCGTACTAAGGTCAATAAGATACATTCTGATGTTTAAGGAGGATTTCCATATTAAAAAATATGAAAAGCACAAAGTTATCATGTACTTTGTGAATAAGCATAGAGGGAAAAATGCATGTACTCCAATGTTCTCCATCACCAGAAAGCTGGGAAGCAGAAGGAAAATAGAATATCTGTACATGTGAATTGTGTGTGAACATATACATACACACACACACACACACACACATATATACAGAAACATACATATGTAACATACATTCATGCACACACATATAGCTATGTACATAAATATGCACATACTACATATACATGTATATGCACAAGTGTATTCATCCATATATAGGGTTTCCCAGGTGACTCAGAGGTAAAGAACCCACCTGCTAATGCAGGAGACATGGGTTTCATCCCTGGTTTAGGAAGATCCACTGGAGGAGAAAATGGGAACACACTCTCGTACTCTTGCCTGGAGAATTCCATAGACAGAAGAGCTTGGCAGGCTGCAGTCTATGGGGTCACAAGAGTCAGACATGACTGAACTACTTAGCACACACACATACATCCACGTATATTCATGCATGTATGATACACGCATATGTATGTTAGCCACATGGTTCTCAGGGAAACAAATCAAGGAAAAGAAGAAAGGAGCAAACACCTGGGTTTTCAGGTAGACTGGAGCTCACAGCAGTGGCTTGGAAAGCTTGTATCATTAGGAGTTCTGATGCTCCTCTTTGGAGGATGAAGGAAGTGAGCATTTTCAATGTCTGGAAAGTGTCATTCACATATTAACAGTGGTTCTCCTTGGGTGGCACAGATATTGAGCAATGTTTACTTACTTTTTAAATTTTCTGTCCTTTTTTATATTTTACAATCAGCATGCATCATTTAAGTAATTAGAAAAAATCAATCCTTTTATTTTAATTTTGAAACATAATTGTCTTTATGAAAGGTGGATTTGTTGTCTCTCCAGAAAGGAAGCCCAGGCCAGTGGTGGCTGCCTGAGCAGTTGGACCTCTAAAAGTGAAATTCAGGATAAATTGGGAGATTGGGATTAATATATACACACTACTATTGCCAGGAGAAATATCAATAACCTCAGATATGCAGATGATACCACCCTTATAGCAGAAAGTGGGGAAGAACTAAAAAGCCTCTTGACGAAAGTGAAAGAGGAGAGTGAAAAAGTTGGCTTAAAGCTCAACATTCAGAAAACTAAGATTATGGCATCTGGTCCCATCATTTCATGGGAAATAGATGGGGAAACAGTGGAAACAGTGTCAGACTTTATTTTGAGGGGCTCCAAAATCACCGCAGATGGTGATTGCAGCCATGAAATTAAGACACTCCTTGGAAGGAAAGTTATGACCAACCTAGACAGAATATTCAAAAGCAGAGACAATACTTTGCCAACAAAGGTCCATCTAGTCAAGGCTACGGTTTTTCCTGTGGTCATGTATGGATGTGAGAGTTGGACTGTGAAGAAGGCTGAGCGCCAAAGAATGGATGCTTTTGAACTGTGGTGTTAGAGAAGACTCTTGAGAGTCCCTTGGACTGCAAGGAGATCCAACCAGTCCATCCTAAAGGAGACCAGTCCTGGGTGTTCATTGAAAGGAATGATGCTGAGGCTGAAACTCCAGTACTTTGGCTCCTCATGCGAAGAGCTGACTCCTTGGAAAAGACTCTGAAGCTGGGAGGGATTGGGGGCAGGAGGAGAAAGGGATGACCGAGGATGAGATGGCTGGATGGCATCACCGACTGGATGGACGTGAGTTTGAGTGAATTCCAGGAGTTGGTGATGGACAGGGAGGCCTGGCGTGCTGCAGTTCATGGGGTCCCAAAGAGGCGGACATGACTGAGTGACTGAACTGAACTGATACATAAAATAGACAACCAACAAGGACCTACTGTATAGCGCAGGGAACTATAATCAATATTTTGTAATAACCTATAAAAGAAATTAATCTGAGAAAGAATGTATATATACACACAACTGAATCACTCTGTTGTACACCTGAAACTAACAAAACATTGTAAATCAGCTATATTTCAATTAAAAAAATAAAATAATTTTTTAAAAAGCAAAAGGAAGCTCACATACACCAGGGACTCTATGTTTAAGTCTCAAGACTTTGGGGAGTTTTCAAGAAAATCAGATCAACATATTTCTAACTAGTTCAAAACATTGTTTTCTTTAAGTGTTCTCTGATACATTTTAAATCCTTTGAACATTTTTTTCTTAAAAGAATTTGTTGCTCCCACTGACAAAGGAAGGTAAATGAGTTTCAGTGCCATACACTGTTAGCCATGGCATGAAGGATTTTTTTCTTCCTGATTGTGAATTTCAGCAAGCATTTTCTCTGCTGCTTTATCACGTGCAGTTGAAAAATGAGCAATCATGTATATCCTATGGCAGAAAGAACAGGGATTTAGAGTGAGATGGCAAGAGTTCAAGTTTCAGATTCAGCACGTAGGGCAGGTTACTTCTGCCTGAGCCTTGGCATCTTAAAATGTGAAAATCATTCAGAATGTTGTGGGGATCAAAGAGAAATTGCATGTGAGAACCCGGGGTACAGAAGGAAATCTCTGCCATTGGTGAGGACTCTGTCAGCTGCAAGTACCAAAGCCAGCTGAAACTGGTTTATGCAAATCAAGGAATTTGTTGACAAATCCAGCTGGGAATAGAGCTAAAAGGACCCCCCACTTGGGTTAAGCCCTCATTTCTGTCTCTCTTGGCAGGCAAATCTTCATCACGGTGGCCCATAGCACTCAAGGTTGACATCCTACTAGCTTAGTGATTCCCCTTTTCCAAAAGCCCCAAGTACAAAGCTCTGGGCTGGCTCTTGCTGGCTTGAGTCGAGTCACCCTATTGGCTTCCCAGGTGGCTCAGTTGTAAAGAATCCTCCTGCCAATGCAGGAGATGTGGGTTCAGTCTCTGGGACTGAAAGATCCCCTGGAGGAGGAAATGGCAACCCACTCCAGTATTCTTCCCTGAAAAATCCCATGGACAGAGAAGCCTGGCAGGCTATAGTCCATAGAGTCACAAAGAGTTAGACATGACTGAGTGACTGAGCATGCATGCATCCACCCTGTGGTTTGGGGGTGTGGTTCTAAAGATATGAGAATGTGGTACTTACACTGGTCAACTCAAATCATGTGCCCACCCATTGTGCCAAAGGTTGGTTTACATGATCCCTGAGCACAGAGGACCCCAATTCAATCAGCATGTATTACCAAAGGGGAGAACAAAAGCTGATCCACTAAAATATATTTCATTATATATTAATTATATACAAGAATTGCTTTTTAAAGAATCATTAATAAACAATAGATACCATAAACCTGATTGAAGATAGAAAATCACTGATACTGAAACTGTATTTAGTACTCCTTGTGTTGAGATGTTCAAGACCATTGAATTCAATGTCATGCCTTTGAGAACTTAATAACCATGTATGATGTCCCATCCCCAGTCAGGAATCCCAGGAGTCAGACTCTGAGATGGAGCTTGAATGTCAGAAGTTCATCAGAGCATGAGCTCAGGACCATCACTTTTGTAGAGTGAAGGAAACAAGTCTGGTTTAAAGCAGAGGCCAGCAAGCTTTTTCTATAAAGGACCAGATCATAAACACTTGGCATGTGTGGATGGTCTCTGTGGCAACTGTTTAGGACTACTGTCACAGCAGAAAAACTGCACAAAAAAATATATTAACAGATGAGCTGGACTGTGTCCCACTAAAATTTCATTTATGGACACTGAAATTTTAATTTCATATAATTTTTACATGATATTATTACAAGATATTATCTTCCTTGTGATTTTTTTCAACCCTCTAAACATGCCAAAGCTATTCTTAGTTCATGGATCACTCAACAGATAGCAAGCTAGATGCAGTCAGTGGGCTGAAATTGTTGACCTTGGTTTAGAGGAAGAAGTTGAAATTGAGATGCAGTCACAAGAGAGCCTCCACCTATCCGCTGGGGAGCCTCAGAGCTGGAATGAGCCTGAAGGGTCGCCCAGAATCAGAAAGTGAGTTGCCTGCAACTGAGACCTTGGATGTTCCACGTGCTTTGGGTGAAGTGGCCCTCTTAGGTATAGGACAAGTCCCAGAGAGGGACACAACTCACAGCGGTCGTCTATAACACTTGATGCAACTGGATTCAATGGACATGAACTTGGGCAAGCTCTGGGAGATGATGAGGGACAGGGAGACCTGGCATGCTGCCATCTATGGGGTCGCAAAAAGTCAAACATGACTAGGCAACTGAACAACCACAACCCACTCCAGTATTCTTGCAGAAGAATCCTGTGAACAGAGGAGTCTGGCAGGCTACAGTCCATGGGATCACAAAGAGTCAGACACAACACAGTGACTGAACAACATAAGAAGATGGACCAGATTTGAAGCCTGGATCTTGAGAGACATATTGAAGAACCAAACCTACATGTTTTAATTCTTCTAAATATGACCAGTTTCTCACCACCAAATCCTCATTTCTTCACCCTCATAATGACATCTTGGCCCAACTCTGTCTTTCCTAGGCACCTCAGTCATTGGAATAGCACTTGATTTGGGAATCCAGTACTCTGCTCTTGTCCTCTCCCTAATGCAGACTGGAGCTGTGATTGGGGTAGGGGCAGGACCAAGCTCTCTCTCAGTCTCTTCTGCACACCCAAGCCCCTCTGACTGTAAGAAGCAGAAAAGGGAAAGATGAAAGCACATCCTTTGTGCCGCAGAAAACAGCTGACCCTCTGGGACACTGGGCACTCCTGGTGACGGAATTGCATCTCCAGCAGGAGCCATTGCACCATGCCTGGGATGATATCCTGAAATCCCAAGCTTTCCTATCATCCGCTGCGTGTATCTCTGTAGAACTGGCACAGTTCTGGCCTTTTCTGCACTTATAACTCTCTCAAAATGACATCTCTCCTTAGTTTCTTTTATGTTCTCACAGCCTTAACAGTCCAGGGTCAACTCAGCAAGGAGCCTGGCTAAGCTGTCCTACCAGGGGATCAATGGTCTCCTGTCTTGTAGGAACTCTCTTTCTGAGGAGTTTCTGCCAGGCTTATGGACAAGGAATTAGCAGCCACTTGAAGCCCATTCCCAATGCAAGGCTTGAAGGGAGACAGTAAGCTCTCCACGGGCTCAGCCTCCTCGCACTATCACCCTTCTTAAGGCCCCCCTGGTGGCTCCAACGGTAAAGAATACGCCTGCAACATGGAAGACCCAAGTTCAATCCCTAGATCGGGAAGATCCCCTGGAGAAGGTAATGGCTACCCATTCCAGGATTCTTGCCTGGAGAATCCCATGGACAGAGGAGCCTGGCAGGCTATATAGTCCATGGGGTGGCAAAGAGTCGGACACGACTAAGGGACTAACACTTTCAGAGTAATGATGGGGAAGTTGGTGGTAAGGCTGCCTCTCTCTCTCCTGCCGACTGTCTGGAAGCCTTCTGGTGAGAAGGCTGGCCAAAACTGTTGGCAGAACTCTGAACATAGAATTTAGGAATTTAGTACCATTTGCCTATAATTTAGAGCTTTAACTGCAGTTCCTGTCAACAGGGAAAATCCCATTCAACATGCTCTGATACGTTTTTGCTTTGTTTTATTTGAGTTGGGTTGGTTTTGTTGTTGTTTGTTTTGCCTTAGAAAATAATGAGGTACTTCTAGATATTAAAAAAAAGCACCACTCCCCCTGGAAAGCCCATCTTTGTTTTTGTAATCCCTTCTTAGTCAGCCCCTGAATTGTACTCAATGACTGTGCTTTTTGTGCTTATCCTTGGGAAGAGCAAGGTTGTATTTACTTAGATGGTAGACATCTTTCAAAGAAGATTCTTCTTTTGCAATTGATTTCAAATTGAAAATTGGGTACTTGGACATAAGGAATAGGGCATTGGTTTTCAGATCTAACTTTCTTAGAATTGTGCATTCTATATTCCACTCCTGGAACTGATCACTGCAGAAAGGCTAGTACATAATGAGGGAGTCATTCTCTAATATGCATAAACCAAATGTCTACTAAATCCATGTCTATGTACACAGATTTGCACACACATGACCCCATGAGTGTGTTCTCAGTCTTATACTAATGTGAGTTTTAGTAGCACTGGATTGGAAGAGAGCTTTCAGTGAGAAAGCAACAAACATTGGGACAAGAAGTGGAGAGAGGGGAGCTGAGTGAAAGTTTTCCCAGAGAGATCTATAGGTTCAGACACACAAGATTCAAAGTGCATTCAGACCTCTGATACAAGGGGGACTTGCCTGATAGGAAAAGAAAGCTGATGATGTTCTCCTGGATGACTAAGGATGTGCAGGAATCAAAGCAGAGAGCATCCTTCTTTATCGCAGCCTGGGAGAAAGCAAGAATTCAATCTGTTTCTTCCCTTACTCCTTCATCATATGCAGCACTGCATAAGAGAATTTACATCGATGTTTAGCATTTTTGAAAAAATTATTATAAATGGGCAGGGCACAGAAAATTTTTAGGGCAGTGAAACTACCCTGTATGATACTATCATGGTGGATACATGTCATTCTGTAGTTGTTCAATACCACAAAACCAAGAGGGAGTTCAGAGATAAACTATGGGCTCCGGGTGTTAATAACATGCCAGTGGAGGCTCATCCACTATAGCAAATGTACCACTGTGATGGGGGGTCAGGATGACGGGCAAGACTGTGTGTGTACGGGGGCAGGGATGTATCGGAAATCTTGCTGTAAATGTACAACTCCTCTAAAAACTAAAGTCTACTAACAGACATTACACAGACCTTTCCTTTGTAACACTGGCAAAAGCAAAACTGCCTTTGACTCCATCCAACCCACACTTAAAGCAAGAAGCACTATCACTTAAGACCTGTCTCAGTGTAGGCTTTTGTCAACAGCACCTGGGAGCTCTCTAGAGGATTCTCTGCTTTCCTGTTGGATCCCTGCCCTATACAATTGTGATGTAGCCCAAGGATCTAAGAAGATGCATACACCAGCCCAGCAAAACAAGCAGGGGGCATGTTAATAAGTCATACCCCTTGGTTTTCTCCTAGAATAAATCTTTTTCTCCGGCCACCATATGGGCTTGATTCACCTCCTGGAGAGGAGGGCTGCTGCTCCTGTCCTGCAACTGCTGGGAATTTTATGCCTAATAAAGGCTTCATTTAACACACAAGTATAACAGACTTGTATGTAATGGCTGGGAGGTCTAGAGATTTGGCATATTTTATATTAAAGTGTACAATTCTTCCATCCATGTTTTTAAAAAAGGCAAAAATAGTGAAAATGTGCCCATCTCTAATGATGCATCTACTTGTACCTTCTTGCAAATAAGATACAACACTGAGGGCATTTCACACGTAGGTGTGGATTTAGTGAATGGGGATAGAACAGTTGTGTCAAATTCTTTTAGCCTGTTATTCTTCTTTTTCTCAAAACAATCTTTGACATTGAAAGTGGGTTCCAGAAAGGTGAGTTGTTCCAACAGCACAATTTATACATTGCTAACTGCACCTTAGCAAGAGCTGCAGGCGACTTTAAGAGATTTAAACAATATAGAGATGGCCTCAACGATGACTTCATTTTTGGTCCCAGAGAGCACTTCCATTACCTCTAGTAAGGTCTATATTTTAGTTTCCTTGAATGGTTTGCCTCTCAGGCTCAGAAAGATGATTCTTTCTCCATTAGTTTCCACTCCCACCTCCTCATTAACCCTTCAACTTGGAAAGAAAAGAAAAATTGGCAATCTCTGAAAACATTCTGTTTGGGCTTTTGTGTGGTACTTACGGGATGCCAAATTAGCTCAGAGGATTCTGGGCTGGCAATCCTTATTACATCTATTGTTAACTCATCAGTAGCCCAAAAGTGCCTAAACCAAGTTTTCCACCCGATAATTAGCCAATGGTTTCATTTGGTGGTTTCTTCCATCAACTAATTACAGCCTTCAAAAGAATGATATCACTGGCTGGCTGGAAGAAAAGTTAAGCTAATTAAAAGCCATTTTCAGAGTCGACTGAAAAGGGAGAAAATGAATTTAAGCTATCAAAGAAATCATGCTGCCAGCTTTGGGGAGACAGTGAATTCACACTCTGGAATTCTAAAATTCATCTTTAACCCTGTGCTCCCTCAACTAAGCTGTAGAAATATGGAGTTAGGGATATCAACAAATATCCCTAACTTAACTTTATCAAGTTAAGAAATTTCCCTTCCCACCAAAGTTGTTAGAAAAAAAGGAAATTTTTTTCTTTAAACATTCCCATTTAGCAAAACCTGGTTTTCCCAAAGCCCATTTTGAATTTCATGGCCACTGGATTACTAAAGAGCTCCTCTGAAGAGGTTTTCCATTTGCTCCGTTGGTGCCCCAGGAGTACCAAACACTCAACCAATTCCTGCACTCTTGTCTTGACATGTGATTTTTCATCCCTTAAGGGTTAGGATTCCAATTCAGGTGTAGGTCCAGCAATCCAATTTCTCAGAAGGATTTGATTTTCCACATCAAATTATGGCATAGTGAGCTTCCTTGTCATCTGTCAATTCTGGAAAGGGAACTTGATATTGAGACCAAGTCAGACCCTTCCTGGGGACACAGCCCTCCCACATCCCCCACCTCTTGTTGGTAGAAAAGCTTTAGCCTCCTAAACTCCTTCAAGTTTCTGAGTTTGAAAGAGTTTGCTTCAAAAGAGCAAATTTAATCAAGGAAGTGAGAAAATGCAAGAACACAGAAAAACAAAGACAAAAAGACAAAATAATAGGCTCTTTCAGGCTCCCTTAACTGCATAAAAGTTAACTTCATAAAACAAAGTCAAGGACCTTTAGTCCTCCTCAAGGGCTATAGATAATATACTGAGCCATATTCTTGACTCATTTTAGAGATGCTAAAACCCCTTGAAGGGGGAAGAAGGCAACCACATGCTGACCACCAACAGGTAGAGCCCAGACTGATGGTGGTTTATCATGTCCGACTCTTGTGACCCCATGGACTGCAGCCTGCTAGGCTCCTCTGTCCATGGGATTCTCCAAGCAAGAATACTGGAGTGGGTTGCTATTTCCTTCTCCAAGGGATCTTCCCGATCTAGGGATTGAACCCAGGTCTTCTGCATTGCTGGCAGATTCTTTACTGACTGAGCTACGTGGGAAGCCTCAGACTAGTTTGAACCAAAAGGCTGATGACACTGACTCCTGAAATATCATACCACCCTGTTGTATTACCACCAACCAATCAGAAAAATGTCCATAAGCTGATCTGGCACCCTGCAAGCCTCCCCCTCACTTTGCCTTTAAAACCTCTTCTCCAAAAGCTTTCTGGGAGTTCAGGTCTTTTGAGCATGAGCTGCCTGTTCTGCTTACACGACACCACATTGAGTAGCTTCAGAAACCCTCACCACAACCGAGAGTCAGTCAATTGGTTATGCTTTGCCTGGGTGAGTGAACTCAAGTTTGGTTTGATAAAATATTCCTCTTTCTCCAGGATGTTTTAAAGTGTGGAGTTCATGCAAGAACTTCCCTTCCAACTTCAATTTATGCAGGAACAAGAAATAGGAACCCTCTATGGGCATTTAAACTCAAATCCACAGCCCTAACTGAGTTACTAAACTCCAAGGATGGCTGGATAGCATTGTTCATAGCATCCTGTTCTGATGGTCAGCCCATTTCTCCTTCAGGCTCACTTAACTGCAGTGGTTTTCAAACTTTGGTTTTGTAAATGTTTTAAAATTGTAAAATGTATTGACAAACTTAAAACCTTTATTTGGATGAATTATATCTGCTAATAGTTACTGTATTAGAAATTAAAGCAAAAATACTTATTTAATAATTCATTTGATAGAAGATGTGTATAAGAAAAAAAAACAAACATTTAGTTTCAAGTGAAGTCTGCTCTGCTGCCATTACCTTGTTCAAAGCAACTATGTATTTTATTTAATCATTCTTTTTGGAAAGGAAATAGCAAAAATAAGAAAAGGCAAAAAAAAGTGACCATTGATAGCTATGTTTTCCTATATTTTAAACCTTTTTTTGTATTTCAATAAAAGAAAAAAAAAAGGCTCATTTCAGAAAAAAATCACCATATTGTTGTCACCTGAATATTTTTGTTTCCAATTTATCATCAATAAATATAAGACAATTTGGATAATATTGAGACTAGAAGTGATGATATTTCAAATTTGGAAGGAGAAAAAATAAACTTTGTCTATGAATTTTTTAGCCTCAAAAAAAAAAAAAAAATACCAGTGACAAATCCATTAAATGTTAACATCAATTATATATTTTTATTTAAAAATGTTTTTCCAAAAGAAACACATTTGTGGAAAGAGTGACATTGCTTTACATTTGTGCAAATATCCTTAATGCCTGACTTATTGCAAAACAGCTGAATTCTCATATCTGCTTCTCTCTTAATCTGTTGTGATACATTGTTTAGGTTGAAATATATAAAGAAAATCTAACCTCACACAAATAGGTAGTTGGAAAAAAGAGGAATATTTTAGTAGCTTTGCAGATAACTATAGATATTCTCCTTTGATATAACACCTGAACTCAAGGTGTGATTTCTTACAGACTGGTCACAGTATGGAATCTGAAACCCTGATGATGTACCTCTCTACTCTGCAACATTAAAGTATGCTTGATCTTTCTTACAATTGGGTTGGATCTTGCTTGCACGATTTTATACGCTAAAAAAATTGGTTTGTTGTTTTTTCAAATCTTTATGCATTTTATTTAGAATATAGAAAAAACACATTCATTAAAATCACCAACAATCTCATAACTATTATGAATAGTTTTAATGTCACAGACCCCCAACAAGGAGTCTTTAGTGATCCCTGGATCACTGCAAGAACCATTGCTTTAAGTGATGCAGTTATAGTTTATTCACCATTTCTCAGGTTTCAGCTCTTCCATATCTGCAAATTTTCCTAAGTCATAGATAAGAATCTTTTCTGTCAACAAGGTAACATGCTACAGTGAAGAGTTACAAAGACCCACCAATAATTTTAACAATGACTTCAAGCATAAACTCTCTGCTGGTTCACCATGGGCCAGGCTCTGTTCCAGACCACTATCTAGTGAGTAAATGAACATGAATTAAATTTATGAATAAAATAGTTTTATTGTTTTCTGTTTGAGATCTAACTTCATTTCTCTCACAATCATCCAATAACTATTGTTCATCAAATAATTCACACCTGCATTTTAAATATACAAGTTGCAGAGGGATATATGGGAATCTGTTGTGCTATCTTTACAGGTTTTCTATAAATCTAAAATTACCCAAAATAAAAATTTGATTTTAAATTAATTAAAACAGTGTGTTTCCATCATGTTTTCTTGAGTCAAAAGGATTGCATTATGAATTCAGTTTAAGCTGGTAGCTTCTCTTTTATAAAGACATTGACTTTATTTAGAAACTTGGCTTCCAAAACAGAAAAATGATTTGGTCATAAAGGAAGAGAAGGAAATAAATTCAAACTATACTCCTATATAAAATTAAGTATTAAATTAAAACAATTGAAAAATGAATTCAGAAGAACTATAAATTATTAAAACACATATATTAGTATGCATACTATTACATTTCTCTCTTACTCTGTCAGTCTCTAAACTAAATGTACTTCTTTTAACATTTACAGTAATCCTATGCATTAGGCACTATGAATCTCTACTCTTTACAGAGCTATTCACAAAGTTCAGTGACTTAGTTGTCAGAGACGGAGCCAGAGCAGAAGACAGTCTCTGAATCCAGAGCCCCTGCTTTTAGCCACTTGGCTCTATTGCTTTCACTGATGTGATTTCCAGAAGTGGAAAAATTTACAGCCATCGAAGCCATCAGAGCGAACAGAGACATGTTTTCATTGTTGTTGGACTCCGTCCCTCGTTTTCATGCTACCTTTCTCCTGAAGCCACTTTTAAGGATATGATGGTGGATGATTTGGTTGGGTGTTTGGAGGGTGGTTTACTGGACGATAAATCAAGGTATCCAAGAGCAGAAGCCTAGAAATCCTCAGAGGGGAAAAAAAAGGTGCATTTTAGATACTCTCCTTAGCAGAAGGGAAATAAAACAAATGTAATACAATTAATGTTTACTTGTAAATTTATTTTTATTTAAAGTATTTTAAACATTTTATTGAAGTATAGCTGATTTACACTGTTGTGTTAGTTTTGTGTATACAGAGCAGTGATTCATATATATACATATGAATATATATATATATATTCTTTTGCAGATTCTTTTTCCTTTTGTATGTTAGTCACTCAGTCATGTCTGACTCTTTGTGACCCCACAGACTGTAACCCACCAGGCTCCTCTGTCCCTGGGATTCTCCAGGCAAGAATACTGGACTGAGTTGCCATTCCCTTCTCCAGAGGATCTTCCTGACCCAGAGATGGAACACAGATCTCCTGCATTGCAGGCAGTTTCTTTATCATATGAGCTAGAGGAATGTCCCAATCTTTTTATTTTAATTATTACAAAATAGAGTATAGTTCCCTATGCTATACAGGAGGTCCTTGCTGGTTATCTATTTTATATATAGTAGTGCATATCTCTTAATAATTTTATGTTTACTTTTGCTTATACAATGCCTGATAATTTTATAAGCATTTTATTCTGGAAATTAAAAACATTACTCAAAAAACAGAGAAAATAGATATATGAGCCATAATCAACTAAATTAAACAATTACCAACATGAAAATAATCTTGTTTTATCATTCATTCACACACTTTTTTTGGAAGGATGGCTAAAGCATTTTTAAAGCAAATCCCATTTTTAATATCACTTTGCCCGTAAGTACTTTGTATCATCTTAAGATTTTTTAAAGATAACCATGGTACCTGATCTCTTAACAAAGTGAACAATTCCTCACATCATTTAATACCCAGTTTGAGTTTATAGTCCCCGGATTGTCTCAAACATAACCAGGAGGAAAGGATGAGTGGCGGGGAAGCAATAGTTAGGGAATTTGTGATCGACATGTCACACTGCTATATTTAAAATGTATAATCAACAAAGTCTTACTATATAACACAGGGAACTCTGCTCAATGTTATGTGGAAAGCTGGCTGGGAGGGTAGTCTCGGGGAGAAGGGATACATGTGTATGTATGAGTGAGTCCTTTTGCTGTCCACCTGAAACTATCACAACATTGTTAATCAGCTGTACTCCAATATAAAATAAAAAGTTTTTTAAAACCCATAACATTGCATGATTAGTTTATTGAAATCAGGGTTGAAATAAGTTCCTTACATTGCATTTGACTGATCAGTCTCTAAGGATTCTTTTCATCTCTAACAGTCTCCCTTCCCCTCATTTTCTCTTATGTCATTTATTTGTTAAAATAACCAGGTCATTTGTCCTGTTGCATTTTCTACATTCTACATTTGGTTGGCTGCTTCCTTGTGGTATCATTTAACATGTCCCCCTGCTTTGTCTATTTCCTCCTAACTGATAATCAAATGAAAAGGCTTGATTAGATGCTAAGGCTTGTTTGCTTGTCCAAGAATATGTCATGAGTGTCTTATTCTGAGTGATGCTAGATGTAAGGATTGAGTCGATAGGTTCTGGTGTGGTAAGCCTAGTCCAGCCATTATAGAGTTTCCATCAATTTTCCTGATGATTTTACCAGGCAGTTGCTAAATGGCTGCCTGTGTCCTCTTTCACATGATGGACTACAAAAATGATCATTTAATTCCATCATTCCTTCTGCTCTTAGTAGCTGGAATTCTACAAATTTTACTCTGAAGTAGGGTTTGATTTAATTTTATTTCTCTATAAATTAATCTAAAAGTTTTTGTCTTTCAATAAGTCTAGACCGTTTATTAATATATTCAGTGACCTATTTGATAAGTATGATCTTTCTCTCTCTCTCTTACTCCTTTTTCTTTCTTTCTCATTGTATTTTTTTTTCTTTATCTGTTTGCTATATGGACTATATTTTATTTCCATTTTTCTTATTCAGTGTCTTGGAATGTATAGACGGTAGACAATCTTTGCAATTTCTCTCAGGATGAGAATTCTTGGCATAAAAATTCTTATCACACCCCTCTGAAGGAGCCCTTAGCGATATTATTTGCACAAGGTGACCCTATAACAGTGGCCTGAGTTGAGTGAACAGATAACTGATTATAACTGGGCTCATCGAAATCTTTCCTCTGGGAATTTGAAATTGGGACCTTGTAGTTCAATTCAGTTCAGTCGCTCAGTTGTGCCTGACTCTTGCTATCCCATGGACTGCAGCACACCAGGCCTCCCTGTTCATCACCAACTCCCAGAGTATACCCAAACTCATGTCCACTGAGTCAGTGATGCCATCCAACCATCTCATCCTCTGTTGTCCCCTTCTTCTCTCATCTTCAATCTTTCCCAGCATCAGGGTCTTTTCAAGGGACCTTATATGCAGTAGTCAATTTGGAGTTCTCTCAATTTGGGATTCTTCTCTTTTGGAGAAGGCAATGGCACACCACTCCAGTACTCTTGCCTGGAAAATCCCATGGATGGAGGAGCCTGGTAGGCAGTCCATGGGGTCGCGAAGAGTCGGACACGACTGAGTGACTTCACTTTCACTTCACTTCTGTTAGTAAGAGGGCTTCCGTAGTGGCTCAGGCGGTAAAAGAATCCACATACATTGCAGGAGACCTGGGTTTGATCCCTGGGTTGAGAAGATCCCCTGGATAAGGGAATGGCAACACACTCCAGTGTTCTTGCCTAGAGAATTCCCATGGACAGAGGAGCCTGATGAGCTACAGTCCATGGGGTCACAGGACTACAGTCCATGGGGTTGCAAAGAGTTGGATGACTGAGCAACTAACACTGGAGGTAAGAAAATGTATAAGTTTGAGCTGTCTTTGCATCTCTGCACCATTAATAGTGAAAACTAGGGAGAAGGAAAGAAGAAAATAGAGGTGCAAGTATAAGTAGACATATTCTAGAAGACAGAGAAAGAGAGGACACAGGGCAAGCGAGGGTTGGGTAGCAGGGAGAGAGAGAGGCCAGCCCGAGCCCCCAGGTTACCTGCAGCTCTTAGTCCCTGAACCTAATGCTCCAAGGCTCTGCTGCCCATCCTCCCTTAGGTGTCATGAGATCCTCAGCCCCTTTTCAGGGGAGCCCACCTGGTGTTGGCTTCTGGCCAGGTCACATTTTAAGGAGGATTTTTTTCTCTCAGAGGTGACATGAGTTCCAAGAGGATTCACCAGTTCTGACTCACTGATGTGGAGAACAGCCTGCTGCCTCTTCACTTTGGCTCCTGGTTCTCTGGTGCCCAAGCCAACTCAGAAGTTGAAGTTGTCTGTTGAAGTCACATCTGCTCTATTGGGGTAGAGTCATCCCTTTAAAGAAGGAGCCAGCCTGGCTCCTTTCCTTACACACACCACATCTTATTGTAAGAAACTTGTGCCTTACACTCTAGGTAAATGGGAGCTTAGTTATTACAGCCACAGTCCTCCACTGTCCTAGGCAGCTGGGGCAGCCTTGGGCTGTCTCCAGAGGGGTGTGTGTGGGGTCAGGGTGTGGCCATTGAAGCTTCATTCACTAGGCTTGAGATTAAGAGAAGTACCTCCTCCATGGGAGAAGATAGAAGTCCCAGAACCCTCCCTGCTCCTGATAACATTTTGTTCAGAAATCCACTCTGGAATTTTCAAACTTTTATAAGCATCAGAAAGGTAAAAAAATTAGCTATTGGCCACCTCCTTTCCAGGTTACACTTAGATGATAAGTTCTTACTTTGGAATGTGAGAATGGAAGGCAACTACTGCCCTCAGATTCCAGATCAACTGTGTATGTTTTCATTCCTACAAATGTTATACACACATACACATAGTATTCTCTAAGTCTCATCTGCTCATTCAGAACTAATGGTTGTGCTTGCTTCAGCAGCACATATACTAAAATCAGAACTAGGAGTTATTATTTATTCAAAATATACTAAATGAATAGAGTCAACTGGAAATCTCCCAAAACTTATAATAATCTGAGCATTTATAAGATTGATTCATTCTTTTTCTCTCTCACTTAGCTTAACATTTCTTTATGGTTACAACTACTTAATTTGTCATTGCTGTTATTCAATCATTAGTCCATGTCTTTGCAACCTCATGGACTACAATGGTCTGTTTAGTCAAAGCTATGTTTTTTCCAGTAGTCATGAATGGATGGCAGTTTGGGACCATAAAGAAAGCTGAACTCCAAAGAACTGATGTTTTTGAATGGTGGTGATGAAGACTCTCGAGAGTCCCTTGGACTGCAAGGAGATCCAAAAAGTCAACTCTAAATGAAACCAATCCTGAATATTCTTTTGAAGGACTGATGTTGAAGCTGAAACTCCAATACTTTGGTCACCTGATGTGAAGAGCTAACTCATTAGAAAAGACCCTGATGCTGGGAAAGATTGAAGGCAGGAGGAGAAGGGGACGACAGAGGATGATGTGGTTGGATGATATCACCGACTCGATGGATATGAGTTTGAGCAAGCTCTGGGAGTTGGTGATGGACAGGGTAGCCTGGTGTGCTGCAATCCATGGGGCTGCAAAGCGTCGGACACAACTGAGCAACTGAACTGAACTGAACTAATATAGCAGGTCAGCCTCCCCTGTTCTCCACTATCTTCCAGAGTTTGCTCAAATTCATGTCCATTGAGTCAGTGATGCTATCTAACTTTCTCATCCTCTCACACCCACTTCTCCTTTTGCCTTCAATCTTTACCAGCATCGGGGTCTTTTCCAATGATTCGGCCCTTCAAATCAGGTGGGCGAAGGATTGGAGCTTCAGCTTCAGCATGAGTCCTTGCAATGAATGTGTAGGATTGATTTCCTTTAGGGTTGACTGGTTTGATCTTCTTGCAGTCCAAGGGACTCTCAAGAGTCTTCTCCAGCACCACAATTCGAAAGCATCAATTCTTCAGCTTTCTTTAGGGTCCAACTCTTAAATCCATATATGACAACTGGAAAAACCACAGCTTTGACTATTGCACCTTTGTCGGCAAAATCTCTGCTTTTTAATACACTGTCTAGGTTTGTCAGAGCTTTCCTTCCAAGGAGCAAGTGTCTTTTAATTTCATGGTTACAGTCACCATCTGCAGTGATTTTGGAGCCCAAGAAAATAAAATCTGTCACTGTTTCCACTTTTCCCCCTTCTATTTGCCATGAAGTGATGGGACCAGATGCCATGTTCTTAGTTTTTTTGATGTTGCAATTCAAGCCAACTTTTTCACTCTCCTCTTTCATCCTCTTCCAGAAGCTCTTTAGTTCCTCTTCACTTTCTTCTATTAGAGTGGTTTACTGTAACCGAAAGTGGGGTCTGGCTATGTCAGAGCTTTCCTTCCAAGGAGCAAGTGTCTTTTAATTTCATGGTTACAGTCACCATCTGCAGTGATTTTGGAGCCCAAGAAAATAAAATCTGTCACTGTTTCCACTTTTCCCCCTTCTATTTGCCATGAAGTGATGGGACCAGATGCCATGTTCTTAGTTTTTTTGATGTTGCAATTCAAGCCAACTTTTTCACTCTCCTCTTTCATCCTCTTCCAGAAGCTCTTTAGTTCCTCTTCACTTTCTTCTATTAGAGTGGTTTACTGTAACCGAAAGTGGGGTCTGGCTGCTTGCCATTCAAAAGCCAATAAAGAGGCAAGTTGGTAGAAAGGGAAACTTGCTTTATTTCATTTTTAACTTTTTATTTTGTTTTAGGCTATAGCTTAACAATGCTGTGATAGTTTCAAGTGAACAGTGAAGGGACTCAGCCATACATATACCTGTATCCATTCTCCCCCAACTCCCTCCCACTCAGACCACTACATAACATTGAGCAGAGTTCCACGTGCTATACTCTAGGTCCTAGTTGGTTATCCATTTTAAATATCGCAGAAGAGAAGCAAAGGAGAAGGAGAAAAGATATAACCATTTGAATGCAGAGTTCCAAAGCATAGCAAGGAGAGATAAGAAAGCCTTCCTCAGTGATCAATGCAACGAAATAGAGGAAAAGAATAGAATGGGAAAGACTAGAGATCTCTTCAAGAAAATTAGAGATACCAAAGAAATATTTCATGCAAAGATGGGCTCAATAAAAGACAGTAATTATATGGACCTAACAGAAGCAGAAGGTATTAAGAAGAGGTGGCAAGAATACACAAAAGAACTGTACAAAAAAGATCTTCATGACCCAGATAATCACGATGCTGTGATCACTCACCTAGAGCTAGGCATCCTAGAATGCAAAGTCAAGTGGGCCTTAGGAAGCATCACTATGAATAAAGCTATTGGAGGTGATGGAATTCTAGTTGAGCTATTTCAAATACTAAAGGATGATGCTGTGAAATGCTGCACACAATATACCAGCAAATTTGGAAAACTCAGCAGTAGCCGCTGGACAGGAAAAGGACAGGTTTCATTTCAATACCGAAGAAAGGAAATGCCAAAGAATACTCAAACTCCTGCACAACTGCTCTCATCTCACATGCTAGCAAAGTAATGTTCAAAATTCTCCAAGCCAGGCTTCAGCAGTATGTGAACCATGAACTTGCAGATGTTCAAGCTGGTTTTAGAAAAGGCAGAAGAACCAGAGACCAAATTGCCAACATTGGTTCAGTACAGTTCAGTCGCTCAGTCATGTCCAACCCCTTGCGACTCCATGAATTGCAGCATGCCAGGCCTCCCTGTCCATCACCAACTCCCAGAGTTCACTCAAATTCATGTCCATTGAGTCAGTGATGCCATCCAGCCATCTCATCCTCTGTCATCCCCTTCTCCTCCTGCCCACAATCCCTCCCATCATCAACATCCGTTGGATCATTGAAAAAGCAAAGAGTTCCAGAAAAATATCTACTTCTGCTTTATTGACGATGCCAAAGCCTTTGACTGTGTGGATCACAACAAACTGTGGAAAATTCTTCAAGAGATGGGACTATCAAACCACCTTACCTGCCCCCTGAGAAATCTGTATGCAAGTCAGGAAACAACAGTTATAATTGGACATGGAACAACAGACTGGTTCCAAATTGGGAAAGGAGTACATCAAGGCTGTATGTTGTCACCCTGCTTATTTAACTTATATGCACAGTACATCATGCAAAATGCCAGGCTGAATGAAGCACAAGCTGGAATCAAGATTGCGGAAGATAGGCAGATGACACCACCTTTATGGCAAGAACTAAAGAGCCTCTTGATGAAAGTGAAAGAGGAAAGTGAAAAAGTTGGCTTAAAATTCAACATTCAGAAAACTAAGATCATGGCATCCAGTCCCATCACTTCATGGCAAATAGATGGGGAAACAATGGAAACAGTGAAAGAGTATTTTTCTGGGCTCCAAAATCACTAGAGATGGTGACTGCAGCCATGAAATTAAAAGACACTTGCTCCTTGGAAGAAAAGCTATAACCATCCTACACAGCATATTAAAAAGTAAATTTTGCCAACAAAGGTCCATCTAGTAAGACTATGATATTTCCAGTAGTCATGTATGGATGTGAAAGTTGGACTGTAAGGAAAGCTGAGCACCAAAGAATTGATGCTTTTGAACTGTGATATTGGAGAAGACTCTTGAGAGTCCCTTGAACTGCAAGGATATTCAGCTAGTCCATCCTGAATATTCATTGGAAGGACTGATGCTGAAGCTGAAACTCCAATACTTTGGCCACTTGATGCAAAGAGCTGACTCATTTGAAAAGACCTCAATGTGGGGAAAGATTTAAGGCAGGAAGAGAAGGGAATGACTGAGGATGACGTGGTTGGATGGCATCACCGACTCAATGGACATGAGTCTGTATAAACTCCAGGAGTTGTTGATGGACAGGGAGGCCTGGGCGTGCTGCAGTCCATGGGGTTGCAAGAGTTGGATGTGATTGAGAGACTGAACTGAACTGAATCTTCTCTCCAGGGTTGGTTTGTTTCTATTTCCTTGAGACCAATTCTCAGAATTGTGGCAGCTTATGTCATGGATACAATCTGGTCATCATGTAGTTAACTTCTTCTACCTGGTGGGGATTTCAGTATCTAAAACACAACTCGCAGGATATAAATCAGAATATTATTCATAGGCCTCGAAGAGGAATGAAAAAGTCCTTGATTTTGCTTAACGACTAAACTATTATTATTTTGTCTTACTAGACCGTATTCTTTTGTTTCTGCATTTTCTCACTTCTCTGATTAAACTTATTCTTTGGCTAAATTTTTTCCACAGACAAAAGGCAGGCTGATGACATGGAAGGGGAGCAGTGGAAGAACCATAGAGAACTGCTCCTTTCAATAACAAATCTTCCATTTTTTTATTCCTTCATATTTACATCATGATTTCACTTGAACAATTTCATTGGATCTTCATAGCAATCCTTTAGATTTAACCTCATTACAGAGGATAAGAGACATTGATCTATTATACAGATCCAGATGTTCCTTACTTTACACTGCTTCTAAAGCTTAAGTCAGTACACAAATACAGTTGAAAAAACAACGACACGAAGATCCTTGCCTGAAAAAAGATTTTCATCACAAGTCATGTTTGTAGTGGAATTAATTCTGCCTCAGGTACTCAGTCATGTATGACTTTTTGTGACCTATTGACTGTAGTCCTCCAAGCTCTTATGTCCGTGGAATTCTGCAAGCAAGAATACTGGAGTGGGTTACCATTTCCTCCTCCAGGACATCTTCCCATCCTAGAGATTGAACTCGCAGTTCCTGTGTCTTTGCATTAGCAGGCAAATTCTTTACCACTGAGCCTTACTTACAGTGGAATCTCAGCCCCCAGATCTGTGGCTGATGGCAGTCAGCAGTGAGGCCACTCACTGAATGGATTAAATGACCTTCTTGATGCTGATGGTGCAGGCTTCCTGATGAGATCAGAGTGGGGATAGGAGAATGTAAGAATTTTCTTTCTTGAGACCCCAAAGGAAAGTATACCTGTATTGTGATGTGAAGATGTTTGATTTCCCATGCTATGTAGGCCTGTGAAGTTATGAAGACCACGTTCATCTCAAAGTTGTGTAAGCAGAATATGAGCTATGAATACTCTCATTTCTCTGTGTTTCACACTCTGCCATTCCCCCTGAGCCCTTGATCTCACCCTAGCCATCCTTGGTCCCACAAACGTGAACGTGTTTACAACATACACTCAGCCTTTCCTTTCTCTACATCACTTCCAGCTGGAGTTTCCCACCCAACCCCTGTTTTGAGTTATGATGAATAAATACATTTGACATTGAAATCATTTTTTCCCTTGTGCCTTCTCCCTTGCTCCAAATTCCAACCCCATTCTCAAGACATGATAAATACATGCATAATTCATTACCGCCTGGATTTGTCTTCTCCCTTTGCTGAACATTTCCCATTTGCAACTTCCAAGCATTTTCCAGCTCTAAGAGAGAACTTCCTGTTCATTCCTGCTCCCATCTAAGTCACTAGCAGTGTGTTTTGGAAGTTCCTCCAAGTAAGCTGATAAGGGTCTAATATTCTTTAAGTGACTGTATAATATTCTATTCTGCTGATATTCCAAAATATATTCAACCATTATTTTCATTAATTCATACTGTTTTCAAGATTTTTGTCATTATAAACAGATCTGTAATTGACATCTTTTCCCCATACTGTTCTCCATATGTATGCTTATATTTCTATGGGAGTACTGAGTCAAAAGGTATGCCTAGTTTTAATTTTAGCAAATGTTGTCAAATTACTTTCCAAAATGTGCTGAAACAATGTGCATTCCAAGTGTAATGGGCAAAAATCTTCTATTTTCCCACATCCATGCCAATAATAGGTGTAATTACTCATTAATTTTGACAAATCTGGTGATTACAAATGATATCTGGTGGTTACCTTAATTTGAAATTTCCCTGACCGTGAGACAGGTGAATAATATTTTCATGTTTGTTGAATGATTATTGGATTATTTGCTTGTTTGGGTTTCACTATTCTATGAAGTGTCTATTCATATTATTCATCCATTTTTAATTTGGTTTCTCTATTCATCATCAATATAAAAAACTACTTTGAAAATATGGAGATTAATCTGTCATCAAAACATATCCCTATTAACAGTAATTTATTGATTTAGTGTATCTTGTTGAATTTTTGTTTTTTAGTAAAACATGCTCTACTCTCTTTGATAGTGTATTTCTAGCATTTATTTATTTAATCAACTGGAATTCATTTCTTGTATAACATGTGAGATGAAAATTAGTCTCTTTTTCTAAAGTACTGAGAAACTTCTTAGCAACATTTATTAAAATATTTTTAATCAAGTGTAATAGCAAAATAATTATATAAGAATCCTTATGTATTTTCAGTTCAGTTCAGTCGCTCAGTTGTGTTTGACTCTTTGCAACTCCATGGACCATAGCAACCCAGGCTTCCCTGTCCATCACCAACTCCCAGAGCTTACTCAAACTCATGTCCATAAAGTCTGTGATGCCATCCATCCATCTCATCCTCTGTCATCCCTTTCTTCTCCTGCCTTCAATCTTTCCCAGCATCAGAGTCTTTTCAAAAGAGTCAGCTCTTCGCATCAGGTGGCCAAAGTATTGGAGTTTCAGCTTCAACATCAGTCCTTCCAATAAATATTCAGGACTGATTTCCTTTAGGATGGAAACCATCCTAAAGGAAATCCTGGCAGTCCAAGCAGCTCTAAAGAGACTTCTCTAACACCACAGTTCAAAAGCATCAATGCTTTGGTGCTCAGCTTTCTTTATAGTCCAACTCTCACATCCATACATGACTACTGGAAAAACCATAGCTTTGATCAGATGGACCTTTGTTGACAAAATAATATCTCTGCTTTTTAATATGCTGTCTAATTGGTCATAACTTTTCTTTCAAGGAGTAAGCATCTTTTAATTTCATGGCTGCAGTCTCCATCTCTAGTGATTTGGGAGCCCAGAAAAACAGAGTCTATCACTGTTCCACTGTTTCCCCGTCTACTTGCCATGAAGTGATGGGACTGGATGCCATGATCTTAGTTTTCTGAATGTTGAGTTTTAAGCCAACTTTTTCACTCTCCCTTTTCACTTTCATCAAGAGGCTCTTTAGCTCTTCTTTGCTTTCTGCCGTAAGGGTGGTGTCATCTGCGTATCTGAGATTATTGATATTTCTTCAGCAATCTTGATTCCAGCTTGTGCTTCATTCAGCCTGGTATTTTGCATGATGTACTGTGCATATAAGTTAAATAAGCAGGGTGACAACATACAGCCTTGATGTACTCCTTTCCCAGTTTGGAACCAGTCTGTTGTTCCATGTCCAGTTCTAACTGTTCCTTCTTGGCCTGCATACAGATTTCTCAGGGGGCAGGTAAGGTGGTCTGATAGTCCCATCTCTTGAAGAATTTTTCACAGTTTGTTGTGATCCACACAGTCAAAGGCTTTGGCATAGTCAATAAAGCAGAAGTAGATGCTTTTTCTGGAACTCTCTTGCTTTTTCAGTGTTGACAATTTGATCTCTGGTTTCTCTGCCTTTTCTAAATCCAGCTTTCCAGTTTCCGCACTCTTTGGCATTGTCTTTCTTAGGGACTGGAATGAAAACTGACCTTTTCCAGTCCTGTGGCCACTGCTGAGTTTTCCAAATTTGCTGGCATATTGAGTGCAGCACTTTGACAGCATCATCTTTCAGGATTTGAAATAGCTCCACTGGAATTCCATCACCTCCACTAGCTTTGTTCATAGTGATGCTTCCTAAGGCCCACTTGACTTCACATTCCAGGATGTCTGGCTCTAGATGTGTGATCACACCATCATTTGTATTTTAGGGCCTATTAATAACCCATTATGATCCAGTGAGCCAGGTATTTTTATAACAAATTTTGATTATTTCAAATCTTATAGGATAAGTTCATCTTCTCCTCTCTCTTTTCATCTTAAAAAAAAAAGATATATAGGGCATGCTTTTTATTTTTATTATGCTTATTGAGGTGAATTTTGGAATAATATTTCAGACTTCATAATTTTGATTAGTGCATTACTCAGATAATATACACTAATTTGAGGCCACCACCATCTTTAAGATTTAGGAACAAAGCTGATTTACTTAGGCAAGTCTTCATTCAGATCTCAAGGTCTTCTTAAGTTTTCTTTATATTTCTTATTATAATTATTCTTAAATATTTAATATATTTTGTTGCTTAGTGACTCAAATTCCCCCTACTTTTTAAAGTACATTTAAATATACTTTAACTTTCAGAGAAACTTTAAAAGAAAAATACTAATGAATCAATGCTATGAAGCTGTAGAAGGAAATACAACTCCGAAGAGTTTGGGAAGATTTCAAAAATTAAATCCTTTGAAACCATAATAAATGATTCCAATGAGACGTTTGTTTGAATAGGCAATTGGCGAGCAGCCACCAGTGTATCCTCTCTTGATGTCTCCCCAAAATACCCAAGAAGACACAAGAAAGGTTGAAAACATAAAACAAAACTGAAAACAAGATGCACAGTTGACTTAATGTTAGAATTGACACTAATTATATGTTAGATGACACAAGATTGAGAAAAAGACAATGAGGGATTATCTCATGAAACATTTTGGCTTTTCTTCATGAAATCAAAACCACCTGAACAAAAGGAGGAGATGCTTTGCATCCTCCCAAACACATATCCCAGGATGCAAGGATTTAGGGCTTGTACCAAAAAGGAATTGGTATCATTATTCTTCTGCCTCCAAGATGCTGATCTGGAAGTTGATCAGCATCTATGCTAGCTCCTCTACTGTTTACTTCTTTCCCTGTCTCTCTTACCTCAATGTATCTATTAATACATATGCAAGGACCTAAAAAGTTCAATCAAACCCCAAAATATTGTTCCTTGATTATCCTCAGTAGTCACTTTGTGAAACAATTGCTGTTTGGCATCCCTCTAATCTGTTACTGATCTCATACGGTCATCTTTCTATATTTCACCGACCAGTTGAGGGCTATATGTAATCCCTGAGGAATAAGAAGCACGTGAGTTGAGCACGCATTCAATAAGTCTTTGTTTCTCAGGGCATTTTCCAAACCATGGCACAGACAAATAAGTCCGAGAATTGAGTAGCAATCCAAAGGGTGGGAGACATGAAGATGGGAGTTTGGGATCACTAAGAAGGCTGGGATTTGGGTGTCGGGCACTGGAGAAGAGAAAGTTGCAGAATGGAAGCTTAAAATGTCTGCTTGAAAGTGTTGCTTATTTCTAAGTTGTGTATGCCTAAGGTGAGATCCTGGAAGATTCTAATCAGGAGCTGCTGAGAGGCTAAAAGCTCAACAGGGATTTTAGGGGTCACAGAGTGGGTATATATTAAAATAATTCTGGCTCAGTCAAAGTGGAAAGATCTTGGAGAACCTCAGAGAGCCCAGAAATGCCACACACAGGAGAAAGCACTATGCTCCAGGACTAAATGGATGAGGTGAGGTTCCAGGGTGCAAATTTCCATTATCTTGAATGTGAGTTCTTCATTTAATACTGTGCTCTGGGCAACTCACTAGCCTCATCCTAGTTTTGGCCCTGCAAACAAGGACTTTAACATCACTGTCATTACTATGCTTTAAAAAATAATACACACATAGGAAAAGGATAAATAAAATGGTTGAGAAGAAGAATATTTTAATGTAGAATTTAAATGCTCACAAAAAACAAAAGCAATATTTCAGAATTAAAATACCTAAATAAAAGTAATAAAAATCAGTGAATAATTAACTACTAGAGTGACAAAAGAAGAGTCATAATTAGTGATTTAAAAAACATGTCTATAGAAAAATAGCCAAATGGAAGTACAGAGAAAAAAAAAAGAAAAAGAAAAAAAAACAACTTAGATACAGGAAGATAAGAGTCCTATGGGACATAGTCAAGCTTCTAACATATGTGTAATTGGAGTTACATATTTACTTCACATGTTTACTTCACTAAAAAAGTAAACAGAGAGACTAAGGAATTAAGTATTGTAAAGCAAAACAAACTAAAAAATAAAAATCAATTAAAATCTGGAAAAAAAAAGGAATTAAGTTACAATTCAAAAAAGAAAGATAAATAGGAAATCTCATAGACATTAAAACACATTTGAGCACTTCTAAATGACTTCTAGGTCAAAGAAGCAATTATATTGGAAATTAATAAGTATTCTGAGCTAAAAGATTACAAAAACATATTCAGAAATTATAAGATGCAATTACTTAGCAGGAATTTATACATTTAAATGCACATATTTTTTAAAAAGTAGAAAGTTTTAAAAATAATAACCTAAGCATTCAATCCAAGAAGTTAGAAAAGGAGAATCAATTTAACCCAAAGAAAGTATAAAAAAAGGAATAATAAAATTAAAAGTAGAAACTAATGAAATAAAAACCAGCATACAATAGAGAAAATCATTCAAGCAAAAAATTGATTCTTTAAAAAAAAAATTGATGAATCATTAGTAAAACTGCTCAAGATAAAAAGCAGGGGAAATTATCTGTATCATTCATGAAAAGAAAAGCATTACTACAGATCCTATAGTATTATTATTTAAAGAATTATGCAAGGATACTATGAACAACTTTATGCTAATAAATTTGAGAATTTAAATGAGATGAACCAATTCTATGAAAAAAAACTTACATAATAATATGTCTTTTATAACTTTTTTTCTGAAAAGAAAAAGAAAAATAGTGGTCAGGGATTATGTTTTTTTCCCCTGAGAAAGAGTGCAAGGGAATTTTCTGGGATGGGAAAAAGATCTATATTTAGATATTTATGGTGGCTGCAAATAGTATACACATGCAAACTTTCAGCAAGTTGGATATTTATGATTTTGCACAAGCAAAAAATAAAATCATATAGTGAAATTTCTCTAATTTTGTATCTTAAAGCAATTAATTTGTGACAATGTTAAAGCAATTGTGATCTATTTAGGAAAGTACATAGAACTCCGCTCAGCAGAAGCATATGCAAAGAAAACGGCATAATCCTATCCAAAATTGTGGCCAATGATTGTACAGTTATAAGTTTTAAGTTCCAGTCAGGGATATTAAAAAAACAATTTCTCTATGCCTAGGTCATGAAGACATTTTCTTATAACAGCTTCTATTAACATTTTAGTTTTATCTTTTAGTTTTGGTCTTTTATCTATCTGGAGGCTATATTCCTATGCCATTTTTACAAAGAACTTTTTGGAGTATAGTTGTTTGCAATGTTGTGTTAGATTATGCTGTACAGCAAAATGAATCCGCCGTGTGTGTGTGTGTGTGTGTGTGTGTGTGTGTGTACCACCTTTTCCTTGGATTTCCTTCCTATTTAGGTCACCACAGAGCACTGAGCAGAGTTCCCTGTGCTATACAGTAGGTTCTTATTAGTTATCCATTTTACACATAACAATGTATGTTAGTCCCAGTCTCCCAACTTATTGGACCCTCCTATGCCATTTTAGGTAAGGATTTAATTTTTTTGTTTTGTGTTTTTTATATAGTGATCAACTTCTTTGCTTCTTCTTGAAATGATTTTCTTCTTTTGTATGCATTAATTTCCACGCACACACAGATGTGATTCCTCAGTTTATTCTACTTGTTTTTGTGCCATTTCTACCTCCTGCTCCTCCGTACCTTTGTGGTATGTCTTAATACCAGAGAGAGAAAGTTCTCAAAGTTATCTCCTCATTAACTTAGCTATTCATAGGTCTTTATCCTTCAAAAGACTTTTAGTAAATCAAGTTCCTTACAAAACTTCTGATCAGAATTTCAAGTGAGATTATGAGGAATTATGGTTACTACTTCAACTCTTATATTTTTCATATTTATGAAATATGAAACTGGGTCCTTTTCTATAATTTTTCAGCTTATTTTAATAATACATTCCCATAAATCTTGGAGATACTATGTTTATTATATATTTGTTGTTCACCTAATCTAATAATTCTCCATTTTGCAATATGTTGTTCCCATTTGTTGATATTTTTCAATTGATTATGCTCTTCTCTTGTCTGTTCTTTTGATCTGTGATTTCAAGTAGCTTATCCTGTAATGTGCATAGGGAAGGGTCAAAACATACACTCTACTAGTTCTCACCCTACAGGTTTAGGGGAGGGCCGGGAAAATATCAATAACCTCAGATATGCAGATGATACCACCCTTATGGCAGAAAGTGAAGAAGAATTAAAAAGCCTCTTGATGAAAGTGAAAAAGGAGAGTGAAAAAGTTGGCTTAAATCTCAACATTCAGAAAATGAAAATCATGGCATCTGGCCCCATCACTTCATGGGAAATAGATGGGGAAACAGTGGAAACAGTGTCAGACTTTATTTTTGGGGGCTCCAAAATCACTGCAGATGGTGACTACAGCCATGGAATTAAAAGAGGCTTACTCCTTGGAAGGAAAGTTATGACCAACCTGGATAGCATATTCAAAAGCAGAGACATTACTTTGCCGACTAAGGTCTGTCTAGTCAAGGCTATGGTTTTTCCAGTGGTCATGTATGGATGTGAGAGTTGGACTGTGAAGAAGGCTGAGCGCTGAAGAATTGATGCTTTTGAACTGTGGTGTTGGAGAAGACTCTTGAGAGTCCCTTGGACTGCAAGGAGATCCAACCAGTCCATTCTAAAGGAGATCAGTCCTGGGTGTTCTTTGGAAGGAATGATGCTAAAGCTGAAACTCCAGTACTTTGGCCACCTCATGCGAAGAGTTGACTCATTGGAAAAGATCCTGATGATGGGAGGGATTGGGGGCAGGAGGAGAAGGGGACGACAGAGGATGAGATGGCTGGATGGCATTACCGACTCGATGGATGTGAGTCTGTGTGAACTCCGGGAGTTGCTGATGGCAGAGAGGCCTGGCGTGTTGCGATTCATGAGATCGCAAAGAGTCGGACACGACTGAGCAACTGAACTGAATTGAACTGAACTGAACTGAAGAGTGTGAAACTACAGAACCCCACTGATCACCATCTCTTTGTTGTCATGCCACTGTTTGGCCAGGAAAACATCCATAAACCCTTCCAAACAAACAGCTCTGAGATTTAGGAGGGTGATGGGAGTGGTGAATGTCAAGCCCCAGGCTGGTTGCCATATCTGGTTTCCTCAGCTCTGCAAGGCTTCTATGACATTCTGATATTTCCCTGTCAATGTATGATGTACTATTGCAGTGATCTTCCAACCAAACGGGACAGGCAATAGCCTAATGTAATATCCTCTTAAAGTTCATATCTTGACTGAAGTGTGGCTTACATGGTGTATACATTTGTCAAACACTTTGAACAGTACACTTGAGATCTGTGCATCTCACTATAAGAACACAATACCTGGGAATGACAGGACATCTATTATAATCAGCCTAATTTTACTATTATTGAACAATGATCTGGAAAAAATAGCAATTAAAGTGAGCTATAAACTGAAATAAGAATTATAAATATCAAAACAGGGAGATTGCATTTGTTAGTCCTTATCATCTTTTCTCTGAATCTCCAAAAACTCATAGAAAAAAGTATTAGAACTACTGAGAGCTTATTTTAGTTTAGTAAAGCAAAATGGCTGTCTGAGGAGGCCTTACAAATAGCTGTGAAAAGAAGAGAAGCCAAAAGCAAAGGAGAAAAGAATACATGTACCCATTTGAATGCAGAGTTCCAAATAAGAGCAAGGAGAGATAAGAAAGACTTCCTCAGTGATCAGTGCAAAGAAATAGAGGAAAACAATAGAATGGGAAAGACTAGAGATCTCTTCAAGAAAATTAAAGATACCAAGGGAACATTTCATGCAAAGATGGGCTCTATAGAGGACAGAAATGGTCTGGACCTAACAGAAGCAGAAGAGATTAAGAAGAGGTGGCAAGAATACACAAAAGAACGTACAAAAAAGATCTTCACGACCCAGATAATCACAATGTTGCGATCACTCACCTAGAGCCAGACATCCTGGAACGTGAAGTCAAGTGGAAGCATCACTACGAAGAAAGCTAGTGGAGGTGATGGAATTCCAGTTGAGCTACTTCAAATCTTGAAAGATGATGCCTTGAAAGTGCTGCATTCAATATGCCAGCAAATTTGGAAAACTCAACAGTGGCCACAGGACTGGAAAAGGTCAGTTTTCATTCCAATCCCAAAGAAAAGCAATGCCAAAGAATGCTCAAACTACCACACAATTGCACTCATCTACACACTAGCAAAGTAATACTCAAAATTCTCCAAGCCAGGCTTCAACAACGTATGAACTGTGAATGTCCAGATTTTCATGCTGATTTTAGAAAAGGCAGAGGAACCAGAGATCAAATTGCCAACATCCACTGGATCATCGAAAAAACAAGAGAGTTCCAGAAAAACGTCTATTTCTGCTTTATTGACTATGCCAAAACCTTTGACTGTGTAGATCACAACAAACTGTGGAAAATTCTTCAAGAGATGGGACTATCAGACCACCTTACCTGCCCTCTGAGAAATCTGTATGCAGGTCAGGAAGCAACAGTTCGAACTGGACATGGAACAGACTGGTTCCAAATAGGAAAAGGAGTACGTCAAGGCTGTATATTGTCATCGTGCTTATTTAACTTCTATGCAGAGTACATCATGAGAAACGCTGTGCTGGAAGAAGTGCAAGCTGGAATCAAGATTGCCAGGAGAAATATCAATAACGTCAGATATGCAGATGATATCAACCTTATGGCAAAAAGCAAAGAAGAACTAAAGAGCCTACTGACGAATGTGAAAGAGGAGAGTGAAAAAGTTGGCTTAAATCTCAACATTCAGAAAACGAAGATCATGGCATCTGGTTCCATCACTTCATGGCAAATAGATGGGGAAGCAGTGGAAACAGTGGCAGACTTTATTTTGGGGAGCTCCAAAATTACTACAGATAGTGATTGTAGCCGTGAAAAAAAAGATGCTTACTCCTTGGAAGAAATCTAGACAGCATATTGAAAATGAGAGACATTACTTTGCCAACAAAGGTCCATCTAGTCAAGGCTATGGTTTTTCCAGTTGTCATGTATGGATGTGAGAGTTGGACTATAAAGAAAGCTGAGCTCTGAGGAATTGATGCTTTTGAACTGTGGTGTTGGAGAAGACTCTTTAGAGTCGCTGGGACTGCAAGGAGATCCAATTAGTCCATCCTAAAGGAAATCAGTCCTGAATATTCATTGGAAGGACTGATGAAGCTGAAACTCCAGTGCTTTGGCCACCTGATGCAAAGAGCTGACTCATTTGAAAAGATCCTGATGCTGGGAAGGATTGAAGACAAGAGGAGAAGGGGATGGCACAGGATGAGATGGTTGGATGGCACCACCGATTCAATGGACATGAGTCTGAGTAAGCTCTGGGAGTTGGTGATAGACAGGGAAGCCTGGCATGCTGCAGTCCATGGAGTCACAAAGAATCCAACACGACTGAACGACTGAACTGAACTGAACTGAGAGTTTAGTAATGTTGCCATTTAATCAATAAATGCACACTGATCTATAACTGAGGGCACAGTTCAAGTGCTTACAGCATTTTCACCTAATGAAAATAGATGAAAGAAATAAACTGTTAGGAGTATATGTAGTTTTTTTTTTAATTGAGTTGTGGTTTAAGCAAGTGATATAAACCTCTGTGATACTGAAGATTCTGTTTTACATTTGAAGTAGAAAAAAATGAAAATTTATAAATCAGAACAAATTTATTTTTATATATTTTTTACTTGTACAGATTTAAGTGTGAAAATGACATATGACATATTTTGCATAAAGTTATCAATATCAAGCTTTATATTTCCATACTAATATGCAGAACAGAATTCAACACTGAATCCTTCAATTGGGTGCAATATTTAATTTTATATGGTTTCATATTTCACGAGAGAAAACAGCTGCTCACAAATTTAGGAAGTTCCTAACCTAACAGAATCTTTGTACAATGCTTTTCCATTTAGTGCAATCACATTCCAGATATTTGGAGACTTATGGAATTCTAGAGTAATGATGTGAACATGTACAACAATATTGTACTGAGCTCAGGAACTTTCATTTATAGCTATTCATTCATTCTATTTCTGGTAAAAAAGAAGTGAAGACTATTGGCAACTTTTCTCAAAACATGACACTATCACTGTAGGCTATGTGGACTGTTTGGTTTAGAAGTTAAGAGCATTGATTCTGTGACCAGACAGCTTGAATTCTATCCAGGCGTCAATACTCAGGAAGTGCGACCTGGAGCCAATTTCTCAAAGCCTCTGGGTCTCAGAATATAATCTGTAAAGTGATGACGCTTATAGCACCTACATCAGTGAGAAGATTGAATTACTTAAATACACGCAAAGCTCTTAGAACAATCCCAGTGCATGGCAAGCACCATTATTATTAAGAACTGGTTTTTTAATTCAGCCTATATCCCACTACTTAGGGAGTGTGGTTTATGCTTATACAGTTTTATATTTTGGAACCTGATTGTAACATAGAAAAGGGGACCAAATCGAATTTCAATGCATCTGAGGGTGTCAAATCATACCTGGTTATCTGTCTTATCAGCTGTTATAGAATGGCTTCAATGTAGGACTATCTCTTAAAGTAAAGGCTGAGTCGTTATCAGTTTTTCCTGCGAGCTGACATGGGGCTTTTTCCGCGGATGGTCTAACAACTCTGTTCATTTCCAATCCACTGCTGAACCATACTAATAGTGATTGTAGGCCTTCAATCAGACCAGACTACTGTAATGTGTGTTGAAGCAGACCAGACTACTGAAATGTGTGTTGAAGTCATGAAGACAGCATTGAACCTTTGCAATGGCCAAGCAACTTGGCATATCCAAGCTGCTGTGTTAATTACCTCGCATCCATTTCTAATTCATTAGCTCAAGGTAAGTAAATAAGGCAGAGAGTAGATAGAAGTTTGCTACCTTAGATAGAGATTTCCTGACAGGGAAAGCGAGAACCCCTAGCATGGAAGAGCATCGTTTGCAGGTAGGCCTACCAATTTCAACCAGTTGTGCTAAATTTCTTAACACTTAATTCAACACACAAAAATACATTATTTCTTATTTTATGTTGTCATGGACAGGGTGTCAAAAATTTCTCTGGTGCATAAATTTTTTCATTAGCACCCTAAATTAAAATAAGTGACAGAGTGATATTATTACTTTTGTAGTATCAGCCAAGATAGAATTTCCCACATGTGATTTAAATTCTCACGTCAGCTGTCCTGTAAGTCCTCAGCCATATTTTCAACATGCTAAGGGTACTTGGGGCAAATTTCAACTTCTGCAACAAAATGCACTGGCATAGAGTAAAAGTTTATTTCACCCTCATGTAAGTTTTAATGTGTGCAGTGTCCAAACTGTCTGGGCTGCTCTGCTTCAGGCAGGTGTCTGGAAACTGAGTTGCCAACTTGTTCTGCCTTCTTTGGGGTATTTTCATTGTTCACAGGTTTAAAATGGGGTTCTGAGAATCCACTGACAGGATGAGAAATTACTGAAATACAAGAAAAACATTTTCCTTGGCAAGTGATACAGAATTGATATCCATCTCTTTTGATCATGGGCTTCCCTGATAGCTCAGTTGGTGAAGAATCTTCCTACAATACAGGAGACCTCGGTTCAGTTCTTGGGTTGGGAAGATCTCCTGGAGAAGGGAAAGGCTACCCACTCCAGTATTCTGGCCTGGAGAATTCCGTGGACTGTATAGTCCATGGGGTCACAAAGAGTCAGACACGACTGAGCAACTTTGTTTCTTTTGATCACATTCCACACACTGACACATTGCACAGGTGTCAGCTTTACCACGTGGCCACCACTGCCACAAATGAAGTTGGATTCTCCAGGGCCTGCACCACCTCTTACAGATTCTGCTGCTGCTGCTGCTAAGTCGCTTCAGTCATGTCCGACTCTGTGCGACCCCATAGACGGTAGCCCACCAGGCTCCTCTGTCCCTGGGATTCTCCAGGCAAGAACACTGGAGTGGGTTGCCATTTTCTCTCCAAAGAATGAAAGTGAAAAGTGAAAGTGAAGTCCCTCAGTCATGTCTGGCTCTTCGCAACCCCATGAACTGTAGCCCACCAGGCTCCTCTGTCCCTGGGAATCTCCAGGCAAGAACACTGGAGTGGGTTGCCATTTT
Source organism: Aepyceros melampus (assembly GCA_006408695.1). NCBI lineage: Eukaryota > Metazoa > Chordata > Mammalia > Artiodactyla > Bovidae > Aepyceros > Aepyceros melampus. Next base: position 397,194 of record SJXQ01002947.1, on the reverse strand, counting down.
CTTCTCCAAAGAGTGAAAGTGAAGTCCCTCAGTCATGTCTGGCTCTTCGCAACCCCATGAACTGTAGCCCACCAGGCTCCTCCATCCATGGGATTCCCCAGGCAAGAATACTGGAGAGTCTGTATGCCCCAAATTTAGCAGTTGCCAAGTAAACTTTTAGTTCTGTATTGAATCGCCTTGCTGGCAACATACTGATATGGATGTCCATCCATTTGGAGTCTTTTAAAGCAACCAAAAATGTCTTATCATTATATCCCTGACCCCCACCTACCTCACATGCACTCTAATATATGATGCATGTCCCATACACTGCAATGGTTTCAGGAAAAATTATGAATCCAACTTTATGAGCATCACCCAACCTTTAGCATTTTCCTGAGGGGATGGAACATGAAAAGCGGGAAGGAAGGATGGGAGAGAGGTGAGTTTGGAGGATGTGTAACATTTGAGAGGAATCAACTCTCCAGTTTGGGTTGGGGACCATGTGGTCCCAGGGAGACCCTGGGGGCCTTCAATCTCTGAAGGAGGGCCTCAGACTCTCTCAGTACAGTACAGTAAGTCCTCTACATATGAACCTTCAAGTTGATGTGGTGATGGTTTAGTTGCTAAAGTCCTGTTCGGCTCTTGCAACGCTATGGACTATAGCCCACCAGGCTCCTCTGTCCATGATATTTCCCAGGCAAGAATACTGGAGTGGGATGCCATTTCCTTCTCCAAGGAATCTTCTCAAGCCAGGGATTGAACCAAGTCTCTTGCATTGTTGGTGATCTACTGCACTGTAGGCAGATTCTTTACTGATTGAGCCATCAGGGAAGCAAGTTACAAATGCTCAAAAATGTGAATATGCTGGCCAACCTCTGTATGCCAGCTGTTATGCTGTATACTGTATTTTTCAAGGTATTATACTATAAGATTAAAAACATTTTCTTTATTTTTTTGTTTGTTTTTTGTGGACATACTATTTGTGTTGAAAGTGTTACAAGCCTATGACAGTAGAGTACTATATAGCTGATTGTGTTAGTTGGGTACCTGGCTAACTTTGGTGGACTTATGAACAGACTGGACTTACAGATGTGCTCTTGGAATGGAACTCATCTGTACATAAGGGACTTACCATAGAAACGTCCAGTTGCTCTGGGGTAAGCAACACAGTGGGTGTCCAGCAAGTGCAGCCAACTCTCAGCGCCTGGCTCCTGGTCTCAAGCTTCATAGTCTCTTCGGTTGTCACTGATTGCTACTAGAAGGGGCACATCATTGTCCTGACACACTGAGGCTTGAGCTTCTTGGAGGGAGAAGCCCAGAGAATAACCTGAGCTCATCTTTCGTCTGGTCAAAGTCCCTGCTTCCCAGCTTCGGTGTTCTCTCTGAAGACCCTTCGCTTGTGGCAGCCTGGGGAAAGCCCACTCCACAGGAGACCTCCTCTCTATGCCCACAGCAACCTTCCATTGCAGCTTCACTGGAACACAGGCTAGGCAGTACAACTTCCGTTCAAGAAATACACAAGGTCAGCACTCATGGCAGAAGGTCAGAGCCAGGACAGAATAGCCTGTTGCAGGGAAGGGCAGCATCAAATTGGAGGGAGCAGGAAATGAAAGACAGGCGATAAGGTTACGAAATTACCCTCTATCTCAAGTGAGGGACAAACTCAATTGCCTTTCTCTCTGGAATCTTTTGTAACTGCCCAATCACTGGTATGGGTTTCCCCAGTGGCTCAGAGGTAAAGAACTCACCTGCAATCCTGGAGATACATGAGATGCGGGTTCAATCCCTGGATCGGGAAGATCCTCTGGAGGAGAGCAAGGCAACCCACTCTAGTATTCTTGCCTGGAGAATCCCAAGGACAGAAGAGCCTGGTGGGCTATAGTCCATAGGGTTGCTTATGTCAGGCTCCATGCAGTCTGACTGTCTACATGACTGAAGTGACTGAGCCCACACACACACATATACACACACACACATACACACACACATCGCTGGTATAGGAAAAAACCTAATCTCAGTCTGGCCTTGTAGTTCCCAGACTCATCTGCCCATTAGCTCACCTGAAATCAAAAACTCCCAAAGCCCAGGCCTCATCTATGCCAGTTAAACACAGTCCCTAGGGACCTAGGCTGAAGAAGAGTTGAGGCTCTCCAGGTAAGGCCAGCACGTACAACTCTGAGAACCTTGAGTCTAGGAGAGTGGTTCTCAAAATTTAACATCATCGAACTCTCCTGGAAGGCTTAAAACACAAGCTGGGCCCTCTTCCCAGAATTTCTGATTCTGCAGGACTGGGGATGTGGCCTGAGAATTTTCATTTCTAGCATCTTCTCAGATAATGCAGCTGCTGCTGGTCTGGGGACCACACTTTGAGAACCACTGAGCCAGATAATTTAAAACTTAATTTTCAATAATTTTAATCCACATTTGAGGTTTAGTTGGCCAACCAGGGGAAAACTGTCCCATCTTTCAGATTCCTGTCTTCTGCAGATGTGGGATTTTATGATCTATGTGGTAGGGATGGTTCTTCCATCAGGTCTTCTGGCTCCGCTGCTCCCATCACAGACTCTCTGCTGCTGTCTGAGGCTTGTGTCTACCAGTGCTGAAGATTGGATCTGTCCTGGGCTCACTCAGGAGCTTGGTGGTCCATCAACTCTCACCAGTCCTGCCTACCCTGCCGGACCACCCTGCCTTGGTTTTTGGAAGGTCACTTTGTTTCCCCCCACTCTACCCCCACTGCAGACCTAATGGCCGGCCCACAGCAGATCAGGAATTCTGCATCACAGTCTCTCTCTGCTGCCACACTGCTTTGCCCTGTTAGCTCTGCTTGGCATAGGAGGAGGGCAAAGTCCCTGTGCCCCAAGGTCCCTCTGGACTTTGCATCCTGGAGCAGGGGATGAGAGTACCCTCTGATCACAAGGAACTGCTGGGCCAGAGGGAAACATTTCAGTGGCTCCAGGACTCTCAGAGGGACTTGCAGAAGCTGGGGCTGGTGGCCTGTCCTACTCCTTCAAGCCTGACCTCTGCTCTCTCTCATAGCAGCAGTGCTCCAGCTCTGCTCTCTTTACTCTGTGACCTCCATCCTTAGAGCTTGCTCACTTCTGACATGCAGATGCTATGGAATATTCCTGTATCCTTTCTGTGAAGTACCTCTTGCCTAACCATCACACCAGGGTGTGGTTGGTGGTGCATGTGTCCAGATTACATGGGCTGCTAGTTGAGTAGCTGGCTCTCAGGCCACAGCCCTGACCTACCAAATTAGAAACTCCAGGGATGGGACATAAGAACCTGCACTTGAATGGGCAGATAATTCTATGTACACCCAATTTGAGGCCATCCATAATAGGTTGTTTAGCTTCTGAGGACAGAAACTGTGCTGTTGACAAGTGTATCTGCACCATTTGACACAGAGCATGTGCAGGAGTCACCATACTGATGGCTGGGTTCCAGAGTGGGGATGGGGTGCAGACAGTGATGCTCACAAAGTGTGTGTGTGTGTGTGTGTGTGTGTGTGTGTGAAAGAGAGAGAGAGATTGCAACCCCATCTGAATTTTGTTAGGCTCTGGAACATATCTCTGCCTTTGCTTGAGCGGTGCTCATCAGAAGTGACAGGATGCTTCCAACATCAAAGTTACAGCCTGTTGCTTACATGAGGAGGGACACCAGGAGGTTGGGACCCAGGTAAGGTTAGAGCCAGGATACTCTTGTTGTGTTTTCCCTTCTCTCTGGGGCAATCACTGATGGAGTGAGCAGACAAGACTGTGCTGTGCAGATGTCCTCTCCTTCTGTGGTTGCTGTCACAGAAGCTGAAAGCACACATTACACAACTCCATTGTGAACATAAAATAAATTTTTGTTGGATTAATAAAGGAACAGCACTGTGGCAGTTCATAGTCTGCAATGAACTTTTGAAATAAAGAAAAACAGCTGTCCTGTAGATAATACTTCTCGCATGCCAGATCCTGTTCAAAACTTCTATATAAAATTCAATTAAATCTTTGATTTTATATTTTTTCTCTTTTAAGTTAAATCTTTGATTAAAAAAAATAAAATTTCCCATTCAAGATAGGTGCAGGCACAGAGATGAAGAAACCCTCCCAAGGTCCCAGAGGCTGGGGCTAAACCTAGGCCATCAGTTCTAGAATCTGGGCACTGAGCTACTTCCCTCTTCATTCTGTGAACACACGTTCCAGGGGATTAGAGGACGTTTCTGAAGGCCTTCCTCAGCCAGTCCCCCTTTCAAGAGCATATAAGGCAGCTCCCACTGAATCGAATCAAACTGGAAAAACCAGGTAGAAACACTACTGGAGACAGAAGCCGTCTTCTATGCTAAGACACGTTTCCTCAAGCATGTTTTGTGCCTGTGAGGAACTGGCGGTTAGCTAGATTGAGATAACTGTCTTTTTATTTAAAAACCACACACACAAAAGAACCCCACAGCTCCTACCTAGTTTTCTTTCTCCTGCACTCTATATTATGTTGAATTCAGGTGGAATTTTGATATTACAAGTTATAGTAAATTTTATAGCTAAATAAACACCCCAATTGCAGGCTTTACTGTGTAGTCAGGATTCTGTATAAACATGAGACAGTTTAGTGGAATTATTATAATACCTGTTTGTATTTCAAGGTTATAAAAATTCTGCTTAAATAAAGTAGTATGTATAACCTACATAACATTAAATTATGTCATAATCATACTGCAACACACACAAAATTTGAGGGCATTCCACTGATAATGATGGATTGTTTCAATAATTTGTACCTTTTCTAACAGAACTAGAGAGTCTGTTTTGCTTGTTAAAATGCATAGTGATTTACAATAGTCAAAACTGCATTTGGCAGCAAGTTATGTTGAAGACAAGATAGGTAGGAAATATTTTCTTGATTAGATAATGGTTGGTTGAAATTCTTTCCAGCTTTGGTGAAACAAAAGTTAGCAATTGAATGCATATCAGATGATGCATCAATTTCCCATAAATAGAAGACTTGCAACCTACTTTATTGAAAAAACCTTTATGCAGAGTTAGATTTAATCTCTCAATTTGAGAAGCAGTGCCATGAAATAAGACGTTTGCATGCAAAATCTCCAGATTTCCAATGGAAATATAAAACAAAGAAGCGTTCTTTTCCCTTGGGGATGGCACCTATCTTGGATTCATTTTTTCTCTGATGTTCTTGTATGGTATTATCAGTGGCTTCAGGGAAGTGAAACAGCAGTTTGCTTCCTTAAGAACAAAGGCTTGAGGAATTAGAAAAAAAAAAAACAGAAGATAATATATGAAAAGTAGTTTCCCTACTGTTCATTATATTTGTTATGGATTTCCTGAGGAGTCATCATTGTCTCAATAATTTGTCTTGAATGATTTTAATATTTAATCTAGAAACTAAACAGGACCTGACTTTATGCTTTGTTTTCTAGGTGTTTATTTTTCCAAAATCACACTTGCAAATGTTTCTTGAAGAAGGCAGATCTTTATGTAAAACTGAGAAAAGTGTGGACATTCAGAGCAAACTATTCATTTTTCCTAAAAGGCTAGGTACCTTACCAAACGTAAAAGTGACATTTTATTAGTATCTTTACATTTATTTGGTAATTAAGTATTTAGCACATGATATGTGCCTGATAAATGAATAAATGACAGATAAGACATGTCCCATGGTCAAGGCCCAGTAACATAGATGTGCTTGACTGGGGTATACTGCAAGCAAGGTACCCAGAGAGAAAACGCATCCTTCCAGCACAGGCACCTTATCGACTATGTAGCAACTATGTTGATTTCTACTCTTTGTTTCTATAACAAGACAGTCATTTCACAGTCTGTAAAACGTATTGATTTCTATTTTTAATTGTTAGATGTTCCAAAGTTTTACCTACTTATTTATAGCACTGCTTACGACTAAGTCATTTCACTTCAAAAATGTCAGGAGTATTTCACAGTCTGTTTTTATAAAGCCATTTCTTTCTACATACTTACCTGTGCCTTAAGAGGCAATCTCAGGTAAAGTAAGATCATTTCTTACCAAAGTGCTTTAGCCAAACAACAGGTTAATCATCTGAAGCCATAATATTATGATGTGCCTGGATGGCTTTCTCCCATGTACGAGAACCAGGAAATCCTGGAGACATCTCCAATCCAGATCCGATTCCTACAATGGAAATATACAAGATAAACTTGGGTTTTCTTGAGATTGTGTCAAAAAGACAGACCATTTAAAAATGTTTCCCTGGCTAAGTGACAGTCATTCAGTCATGTCCAACTCTTTGCGACCCCATGGACTATCGTCCTCCAGGCTTCTCCGTCAATGAAATTCTCTAGGCAAGAATACTGGAGTGGGTTGTCATGCCCTTCTCCAGGGAATCTTCCTGAACAAGGGATCAAACCCAAGTCTCCTGCATTGCAGGTGGACTCTTTACAGTCTGAGCCATCAAGGAAGTCCCAAATAGCAGGACAATTTCAGCATCAAAAAGCATTGTTATCCTAAAACAAGTAAATAAAATGAGACAAAGAAGAAAATCAAGCCCGTATACAAGAGAAATGCAAACAGCAATATAAAAGTCTGAGGTCCAAAATAACAATTCATGTTACAGGTAGTAAGGAGACAGAGAGGACATTTTAAGTTATTAGAAGTACAATTCACAATAGATATATATCAATAATAAATACTCATGTGATAATCTTATGTCTGGTTTTATAAATCAAAAATGAAAATAAAACATGAGAAAAACCTAATAGCAAAAGATTAGACAAATATTTTAAAAGGCATAAGAAATTTTATTAAAGTGATTGGGGTCAGGAGGAGAAGGGGACGACCAAGGATGAGATGGCTGGATGGCATCTCGGACTCAATGGACGTGAGCCTGAGTGAACTCCGGGAGTTGGTGATGGACAGGGAGGCCTGGCGTACTGCGATTCATGGGGTCGCAGAGTCGGACATGACTGAGCGACTGAACTGAACTGAACTGAATGAATAACTATTATTTTAAAAATGTTTTTATTTTTTTACCTTAAAAGCAGAATGTATTGTTTTGTTGCTGTGTCCATGAATAGTTTTCAGAAAATGATTTATTTTAAGCCACATATTAAGTTTAAATTTATTTGGAAAAACACATTCTCTGTCTTCAATAAAATAAAATTAGAGGTAATGGTAAAGGTTTAAATAAAGAATTCCTCCAATTAGAAAGTTTACAGTGGTATTCTAAATGACTTCTAGGTTAAAATGAAAATAAAAACTGCATATATAAAAATTTTGTAAAAATTAAAATGCCGTTTCAAGAACTTTCAACAAGATGTAGAAGTTTTTCTCAGAATAAATTACATATCCTTGTGGCTTTATTAATCTCAAGACATAGTGATGTAAATGAATGCATTATTCAAAACTCAAAAATTAAAAAAAGAATAAACAATGTAAACTAAAGAATGGCCTCAATAACTACAAAATTCAAAAACAGAATTGCCATCATATCTAATCCAGATAATACACAAGAATACAGAAGTATACACAACATTAAGCACAAGAATGAGAATAGACAGATAAATAGAAGAGAATTTTAAAATTATATTGAAATTATACTGATTTAAAATGTTATACCGTAGCTCATAAAATAAATCATTGATATAAATATAAATGTCTGATAAAGTACATATATAAATATTTTAAAACCATTAAAATTAAAATGAGACTATTTATATTAACCTTGGATGGAAGCAGACTTTCTGAGCATTACAACAAATGTGAAACCCAAAGTATTAAGTAGTCAAAGACTTGAGAGTTTCTCTACAGGCAACTGTGGATCCATGCAGACAGATTCAGTAAGTGAATGGAAGTGAGAAAGAACAAGTGGCCCAATCAAAGACCAATGAACATTCCTTTTTTGAAAGTTCCATGCCAAGCACTCAATCCAAATTGAGATGGGGATCCCATACTGGATTTGGTAGAGGATATTTCCACCGACGCCACTTCCAAACATGTTTTTAAAAAATTACAATCAAATAGAATACATTTCCTGTGAGGCAGTCAGGTCAGCTGGCTCAGACCCAGTGCAAACAGTTGTTGTTTTAATAGACCTTAGTGTTCAGAGCAGTTTTAGGTTCACAGCAAAACTGAGTGGAAAGTCCAGAGATCCAGAGACTCAAACGGTGTCACCCAGACATGATTTGACTCCCTCCATCCTCACCTTCACTTTCCTTGTGTTGGTTTCATTTTCAGATAAGGTTTTTCCACGCATGGCAGAAGTGGCTGCCAGGTAGCATTAGGCCGCACTGTGCCAGTCTTATCCTCCTACAATTCTGTTGTAATAAGGGGGAAAAAGTTGTTTTTTTAAAAGCAAGAAAACTCCTTTTAGAGGAGAAGCAAGTCTTTGATTAGCAGAACATCTTGATAAGCCTTTGTGGATGCAGAAATACAGTCTGGGGTCATGGCCAATTGGTCTAGAAGAAAAAGAATTACCTATTTTATTATCCAAACCCAGTACACTTTGGAGACAGAGAGGGAACTCTGTTAATCACTTCCCTTGGACTACAGGTATCATCTGGCATCGTTCCCTGTAAACAAAGTTTAGGCTCCCCTTCTGAAGGAATGAAGCCAAGAGGTAGCTAAACCACTGTACTTAAAAAAAAAAAAAGGTGATATGACTAAATTTAAACAGACTGTACCAAATGTTGGTGTGGACATGTAGAATCTGAAACTATCACAGCTAGTGGAAGTGAGATGGCACAGATTGACATATACAAGAGAACTGCAGGCATAAAACCCAAAGATTTGCACCTAAATGTCCACTGGAGCCTCAAAAACATGAACATTCAGGTACAAATCTTTGGGTTTTATGCATGCAGTTCAATTTTGTACCAGAAATGACCCAGGTCTCCCACATTACAGGCAGACACTTTAACCTCTGCACCACCAGGGAAGCCCTCCAAATCCATCAGTAGACAAATGGATAAACAAACTGGTATATCCATCCATACAATGGAATGCTACTCTGCAGTAGAGACACATAGCTATCGAGGTACACAGCAATGTAGACTAATCTCAAAATCATTACACTGAGTGGAAGAAGGCAAGCTAAGAAAGAACAATTATATGATTCCATTTATTTAAACTCAAGAAAATACAAGCGAATCTATATATATAGAGAAAGGACATTAGCTGTTACCTGGGGATGGAGGTGGAGAAAAGACTGGATTAAAAAGGGCTCAAGAAATCTTTTGAGGGTGATGGAAATGTTGTTTGAGAGGTGAAGGTTTCTTGGATGTATGTATGTCAGACCTATTAGAATCGCACACTTTAAATATGTGAAGTTTTGTGCACTTCAACTGACCACAAAAAGTTGGAAGACTTCTAAAAAATAAAAACAAGTAGGTTTTTTGGAAAGAGAGTTGGAGCAGTTTGAGCCAGGGTAAAGAGGAAGAGGTTTAGGGGGAGTGAGGAGGCCCAAGAAAAAGTAGAATCTGTAGTTAACAGAGGAGACCAGTGCACATTCCCGTGGTTAGGTTGGGGCCCCTGGAGAGAGAATACCAAAAGACTTCCAGATGAATGATGTCTGAAAATCTGCTTTATCTGCTGTGATATTCTCTGATGTAACTGCCATACTTACACCCTTTGTCTTTAATAAGAAATGGCCTTGGATGAGAGCTGTTTAAAAGATACGAGGGAGCTGAATCTCTGTAGGTAGACTCAGGATAGTGAGAAAAGAAACATCTAAAATGTGCAATGTGAGAGAAACCTCCAGGATTCATTGGCAACAGAATATCAGTCTGAAATAAAAAAATATCAATCTGAAATGACCCAGTGAAATATCTAACTTTCAAGAATCCCCACTGAGATTTGGAACTTGGCTTAAGATCAGAGTACCCAGGGAATGGGGATTTGACAGTGTCATTCGATTCTTGAAGGCTGTTAGGTTCTAGCTGACACTGAGTTACATGACTATATCAAAGGGCAGTGGTCCCATCATTCCAATCAAGTGCTGCATTTTGGGCCAACTGCTCTTTCTAAGATTTTCACCCAGGGTCAGAGAGATTGAGATCACTGGCCTTCTGCTTCTTAGTCATCAGATTCAAAGGTAAATTGTAATTTAGGGTTAGGAAGAGGTGGTGGAAATAAGAGTACTGGAGTGGGGTGCCATTGCCTTCTCCTTAAGAAGGAAAAACAGTTTTCCATTTCAATGCCCATGGTGCCTGCACTGGAAATGTAGTGCGTGATGAGCAAGATTCTTGAGTCATCTTTCCTAGAGCAGAGAGGCCAGCAGGAACATAGACATGAAATCAGGAAGAGCAATGCATGTTAGCACAAAGAGGAGGGGAAGGGATTTCCGTGTGAATTAAAGATAACTGAATCTAGGGGACTTCCTTAAGATATAATGAGGAGGAAATTCAAAAGATGAATAAGGGAACTTCCTTGGCGGTCCAGTGGTTAAGAATCCATCTTGTGATCCAGAGAGACACACGTTCCATCTCTGAGTCCCTGAATTAAGATCCCACATGCCTGGTGGCAACTAAGCCAGCACGCTGTAACTACTGACTGCCAGCACTCCAAAGTTCAGGCACCACAACCAGAGTGTCTGTTCACCACAACAAAATATCTTGTGTGCTGCAACTAAGACCTGATGCAGCCAAATAAATAAATTAATTAAATTTTTTAAAATGTTGAATAAGGAATGATGCCCCACCCTCAAAACATCCTTGCAGACCAGCCCCCATTTCCCTAGTCATTATAGCTCAGCAAGGCTGATGACAGCTACCCTGGCACCAACACCTGTTTGTCAGCCAAGCTGGATACTGTCCTAAGTATTGATGAGACAAAGCAACATCTACTGCTGTGACCTCAACAGTAAAATTTGTCCCTCTCTACCACAGTGGGCTTCTGTGTTCCCAAACGGGGGAACAGGCATTGGCTGTACATTTGACCATTCCAAATCAGAGCCTACTTTCCTGGGAGTCACAGCATGGGATGGCAAAGAAGGCCCACAGATGGACACAATGGACAATGGCAATGTACTTACTTTCAGCTTCCAGACTTTAGGTGTAGAATTTCGCTTCCTCTTCTGTTCCTGTATACAAATACTCAGTCATGAATCCAACTATCAGGAGCATTTTTGTCTGGTTCTCTAACTCAACTGTCTTCTACACAGTAGTCTGTGCTAGACTGTTAGTTGGTGGCCCCCAGTAAAGCATGCCTCCTGGTACCCTCATCCCTATGTAATTCTTTCTCTGATTGATTCTGGGCATCACCATCTGACTTGAACCAGTGGGACATTAACGAAAGTAAGGCAATCAGGGGGTGGATGAGCACCTGTCCACTAGGTCCTGTCTTCCTGAACAGCTCCCTCTTGGAATCCAACTACTGTGCTATATATAGGGCAGTTTTAGCTCTTCTATTGTGAAGGAGGGACCTGGGGGAGAAGAGCTAAGGCATCACAACTCACAATCAGCACTGAGACCTCAGATGTGTGAGAGAGGCCTCCCAGAACCTTCCAGTCCAGCCTAAGCACCAGTTGGATGAACAGACAAGATGGGGAAAAGCCCAGCAGAGACCAAAGGAGCAGAGAAACCACCTAGCTGATCCCTACCAATCCACTGGGCAACGAAAGAGAGCAGACTGTTAACTTGTTTTAGACTTATAAATAGTGTTTGCCTCAAACATTTTTCACATAGATGTGACCCTCAGACCTTTTATTCTCAGACTTGGTCACAATGAGCCACCATCAATTTATCAATGACAACTCAGATATTCCTACCTGGGTGCTGGTTCCCATGGGCCTTTCTATTCACGGTCCCTACTCTAGTAAATTGTGACTCTTTGTATCTACCCATTTAGGTCTCCAGTTTGGGGGGAAGTGCTTTCTCCCTGTGACCGTAATTTTCTGACAGATGTGAAAAGAATTGACTTTTAGTTTTTCAGCTTTTTACTTGTTGTTAGGATACAGTGACAACTTCCAAGTTCTTTGCATGCCAGATTGGAAGTTGGAAACCCAACACTTGGTTTTTAATTCAGATTATATTGAAAAAAGAATCAAACTACTTGTTTAACATATTAATAGTTATCTTTTTTTCTGTTTTTGATCTTAAAACAATTTTCTTGTGGATGCTGTAGGATGCTCTTCTGATAAATGCAGTGTCTCCCAGACTGGCAGGTAATGCTTCAAATGGAAGTGATCTAAGGGGCCCCCTTGTCACAAAACCTATACAACTCTCCCAACCAGAAGTGAGCCTCCTTTGCAGGAACAAAACAGAACTAAGTGGAGATGGATTCTACTCTTCACCTTTCCCAGTTCCACTAGAGGCTATGCTAAGAAAGTTAGGCAGATTAAGTCTATCCCTTGTGTCTTTATTTGCTCCACTCCTTCCCCAACTGATTCCATTAATAAACTTAGAATCTCAGAAAAATGTAGAAATAGAGGTGCTGATGACAACTGTGGTTTCACATATGCTTATATTCATTCTTTTTAAAATTCTTTTCCCATTGAAGTTATTACAGAAAATTGATTAGAATTTCCATTCTATAGTAGGTCCCTGTTGTTTATTTTAAATGTAAAGGTGTATACATGTTAGTCCCAAACACCTAATTTATCCCTTCCCCCTCACCTTTCCTCTTTGGTAACCATAAGTTTGTTTTCTATGTCCATGAGTCTGTTTCTGGAAAAACAACCTTTTTAATGTTCAAAGGGCAAGAAAAGGCCCTAGAGCCTAGAGCCAGACACTCACCTGGAGCCAGACATCTTGGAATGTGAAGTCAAGGGGGCCTTAGAAAGCATCACTATGAACAAAGCTAGTGAAGGTGATGGAATTCCAGTTGAGCTGTTTCAAATCCTGAAAGGTGATGCTGTGAAAGTGCTGCACTCAATATGCCAGCAAATTTGGAAAACTCAGCAGTGGCCACAGGACTGGAAAAGGTCAGTTTTCATTCCAATCGCAAAGAAAGGCAATGCCAAAGAATGCTCAAACTACCATACAATTGCACTCATCTCACACACTAGTAAAGGAATGCTCAAAATTCTCCAAGCCAGGCTTCAGCAGTATATGTACCATGAACTTCCAGATGTTCAAACTGGTTTTAGAAAAGGCAGAGAAACCAGAGATCAAATTTCCAACATCCCCTGGATCATGGAAAAAGCAAGAGAGTTCCAGAAAAACACCTATTTCTGCTTTATTGACTATGCCAAACCTTTGACTGTGTGGGCCACAACAAACTGCGGGAAATTCTGAAAGAGATGGGAATACCAGACCACCTGACCTGCCTCTTGAGAAACCTGTATGCAGGTCAGGAAGCAACAATTAGAACTGGACATGGAACAACAAACTGGTTCCAAATAAGGAACGGAGTATATCAAGGCTGTATATTGTCACCCTGCTTATTTAACTTCTATGCAGAGTATATCATGAGAAATGCTGGGCTGGAAGAAGCACAAGCTGGAATCAAGATTGCCAAGAGAAATATCAATAACCTCAGATATGCAGATGACACCACCCTTATGGCAGAAAGTAAAGAGGAACTAAAAAGCCTCTTGATGAAAGTGAAAGAGGAGAGTGAAAAAGCTGAGTTAAAGCTCAACATTCAGAAAACTAAGATCATGGCATTTGGTCCATCACTTCATGGCAGATAGATGGGGAAACAGTGGAAACAGTGTCAGACTTTATTTTGGGGGGCTCCAAAATCAATGCAGACAGTGACTGCAGCCATGAAATTAAGAGATGCTTACTCCTTGGAAGGAAAGTTATGACCAACCTAGATAGTATATTCAAAAGCAGAGATATTACCTTGCCAACAAAGGTCCATCTAGTCAAGGCTATGGTTTTTCCTGTGGTCATGTATGGATGTGAGAGTTGGACTGTGAAAAATGCTGAGCACCAAAGAATTGATGCTTTTGAACTGTGGAGTTGGAGAAGACTCTTGAGAGTCTTTGGACTGCAAGGAGATCCAACCAGTCCACCATCGTAAAGGAGATCAGTTCTGGGTGTTTGTTGGAAGGACTGATGCATGTGAAGAGTTGACTCATTGGAAAAGACCCTGATGCTGGCAGAGATTGGGGGCAGGAAGAGAAGGGGACGACAGAGGATGAGATGACTGGATGGCACCACCGACTCAATGGACATGAGTTTGAGTGAACTCCGGGAGTTGGTGATGGACGGGGAGGCCTGGGGTGCTGTGATTCATGGAGTTACAAAGAGTCGGACACGACTGAGCGCTGAACTGAACTGAGTAATAAAATTGGCTAACCAAATGGGATCTGGGTGGTACCTACACTGAGATTTTGTGCATTTTAACTGTCTATAAATATTTTAGATCTGAATCTTTAAAAAATCAGTTGTATTGAGGAACATTTGAGATACAATTTCCCCTTATTGTTCAGTTTCATGAGTGATGACAGATATATACACCATTGTAGTCAATATATAGTATAGTTCCATCACTCTGAGAAGATTCCTTATGGCTATTTGTAGTCAATACCTTCCTTCCAGCCCATAGCATCCACTAACCTGAGTTCTGTTTCTAGGGTTTTGTGTTTTCTAGGTTGTCATATAAATGGTATCATACTTTATGCAGAATTTTGTCTGGCTTCTTTCACTCAGTGTGGTGCTTTTCAGATTCAGTTGTAATGCATTTAGCAGTATTCATTCCATTTTACTGTTGAGTACTGTTACTTTGTATGGATTTAGTACACTTTGTTTATCCATTCACTAGTTGATGGATGTTAGAGTTGGACCCCAACATCACTCCTCTCCAACCACTAGCTGACTCCAGAAACCAGAGTTCAAGGGAAAGCAGGTGAGGCACTTCTAAAAGGCCAGCCTCTCAGGGAAAAAAAAGTAGAGTGGAAAAGTATAGAAGAGACCTGAGGGGAATATACACGCTGTCCAGCGCTCATAATACCTGAACCAACTGCACAAGTTTAAATTCTCAACAACCAGGAAATTTTACGAAGTGCTACTCTTCTAGGCTGCCTCTCAGAAACATCTTTTTGCCCAATCCTTTCCCTCCTCAACCTAGCTCCAAAAGGATTGCTTGGCTGGATGCAAGTCCTGGGTGAAAGTGTTTTGTTCCTCTAAGATTCTAAGAAGAGTACATTCATACGGACCACTGTATAGCTCCAAGGCAATTTCCCGGTTCTGTTCTCTTGATCTGTGTCTCTTGCCATACAAAATAAACAAGAGTTGTGAACTCGGCAGCCTCCTGTGTTCATGCTGCGTACAGTATGTCTGTGCATTGTAAGCAGCTGCCACAGTTTCCCCCAGAGGTTGCTACAATTCAGGGCTGGATGAGGTAATGGGGATATTTAGCCCAAGTTAAGCTTGTAAAAGTGCTTTGGGAATCTTTGGAATGAAAAGAACTGTGCATACCCGAAGAGTTCGCTATAATTACACGATGTATGCCCAGGGTTGGGAAAAGATCTCTGCATGGAAGTCTCCCACTAGTAAATATGATGACTTCTTTGCTTGGACAAGATTAATCTGAGAACTGAACTGCAGTAAAATAAACTTTAGGCAGTGTTAGTGATGGGAAAACTTGAGATCATTCCCCTACCTACAAGAAGAGAATTCTGATAATTATTACATCATCGAGACTGGAGGAGGGTGTAAAGGCAATAATATGTATGAATTAATTTATGGGGAGTTTTCTGAGGTGTCAGATAACGTTCTTGGAATGGCGGCTAGATCATGACAAGGGTCCCTGTCATGAAAGGCTGGTTACAGGGCAATCCGCCTGTAAAAAAAATGCAACTTATCCCTCTGTCTGGGTTATATCTTGGAACACAGTCAGGCATGACTCAATTTGTTGAGTGGATTGAGGGGCCTGAAGACAGTGAGAAGGAGGACTGGGGCTTTAAAACCAGACCTTCCCTCCTGGAGTGGGACAGGTGGTGGGCAGCTTAACCCAGTTACTGATGCTTGGCAGAAGTCCAGCCCAGCAGGCAGAGTTTAGTTTCCAAGAGAGAGGCAAGAGGCCAGGCCAACAGTCAATTTCAGAGGGTTTACCAGGAAGGTCCTCATGGGATAGAACAGTACAACCAGGAATGGTAGATCATGGAAATCCAAACCTGCAAGGGTCACCATGAATGTCCCTCAGCAAGGGATTCAAGCTCAGATTTTTACTTTAGAGAAGGAACACTGGCAGTTATAAGTCAGTGATGAGGGTGAGAGGCAGGAAGTCTATGGAAAAGACACTAGGTGTATGGAACAGGCCCAAACCTGCTGTGTTCCAGTATTTCCATGTAAAGTGCATTTGGGAAAGCAGTCTGGTTGGAAGGGAAAGTTTGAAGCTGTCTTTACATAGAACTTTACATAAAGTTGATAATAGTTTTCTGTATCACAGAATATATTAATTATGGAAGAAAGATGAATAGAGCCCTACTCATTCATACATGCTTGTACACACTCACACACACATACACATACTCACAGGCTACCTCCATGTACTACTAGTAGCACAAAACTAGCCATCAGAATTGAAATCCAAAACTAGGACAGATAAGGAAAGGCAAGGCTGAGGTCAGGATCTCAGCTCAGTCAGTGCTGTCAAGTATCACATGATGTCTAAAAGGCCCATCCTATACTCCCTGTGTTTCTGACATTCATTCCCAATGGTCCTTTTCACCTGTATGTACAATACAAGTGAAAGGCTTGTAGAAAGATTATTTTTGAAGCATTCTAGACCAGGAGTTGAACCGGGGTCTCCCACATTGCAGGCAGATTCTTTACCAACTGAGCTATCAGGGAAGCTCAAAAGTGAAAGTCACTCAGTCCTGTCCAACTCTGCGACCCCATGGACTATATAGTCCATGGAGCTCTCTAAGCCAGAATACTGGAGTGGGTAGCTTTTTCCCTTCTCCAGTGGATCTTCCCAACCCAGGAATCAAACTGGGGTCTCCTGCATTGCAGGTGGATTTTTTACCAACTGAGCTATGAGGGAAGCCCCATATATAGCACAGGATCAATAAATGTCTGAAATTATATACTTGAGTAGAATGATGCTTTTGAGACTCTTCACATCCTATATATTTCATCCACCTTCTCCCTTTATCACTTTCCCCAGTAATTAATCCCTCACATACTGGCCTGAGGATGTTTCTTGAACCCCATCCAGTTTAGAGGTGTTTTGAGTCCAGAACACCTTGACTCCAGAACACCTAAGCAAACACTGAACCTGAAGAAGTGAGAAAACTCCAGCTTCCATTATAGATGTGGTTTCTTATAACAATGGCCCATAGCATCATCTTCAGGAGAATTTTCTTGACACCTAGCAAGATGCCCCATATAGCCTCAAATCATGGACTGTGCCAATGGGTCAAGATTATCTATAAATTGGAAAGAAATAGACATGCCCAGATCTACCCATGGAGACCTAATGCTGTAGACTTGGGGTGGTATCTAGGCACTGAACCAGAGGCAGGAATGCAATCAGTCAAAATGCAAATAAAAGCCATTTTGGAGTAAAAATGATTCCTGGGTTCCATGGTGACATATTCTCCCCTATGAATCAATGAAGAGATTTTGAATTCAGGAAACACAGGTCTTTCTCACTGTATTCTGTTCTATATGCAAAATGGTACAGCCCTGCACACCATTGCATGTTCTCTGCACTTTTCTCCTTCATTTGAAAACCCAGCAACCAGGATGTGATTAATGCCATTGCTAGCTTGGCGGAGGCACTTCTCCACAGCAGCCCGAAACAAGGAGCCTCTGGCCCTGTGTTGTGTGCCGATTTCAGGGATCTGTCCTGAGTGTCAGCTAAATTCGTCTTGACCTCAGAACAGATGTTTCCACTTAATTTTTCAGAGCCATAGATGGTAATCAACTTACAGCAAATCTTGGTCTCAAATGCAGCCACCTGGCTTCCCAGAGCAAAACCGGCAGCATTTCAGCAAATCTCCGGATGGAAAACTTGGAGGAAGGCAGAGAAATGGAATGCTTTGTAAATGCCAGGCATGGTAGGTACACAGAAACAAAAATTGATTTAGATCAGAAAGATTGCAAGGTACATTGTTTAATCAAGGACCTTGGCAGCCAAACAGGATCCCCTTAGGAGCATATAACCCTGGGTTCTTAAGATGCATATGCAGATTCCATGGTTGGTCCTGAGACTGCATTTCTAAAGCCGTCCCAGGTAATGCTGATGCTGCGGGTCCAAAGGCCACATTTTGGGTAACAAGGCCCAACAACCACAAGCCTCTGAGCCAATTGCATTAGACAAATTAGCAGCTTCAGTGAATTATCAGCCAAACCACAGCGACTTTATGGCCAAAAAGAATCTTGACCTTCATCAGGTTCTCCAGGGACAAAGACTTTCTCATCCATTGAGATGCAAAATAATTTTGTATCTTCTCTCCCTCTCTTTCTAATCAGAGACTTAAAAACAAAAAAAATCTGTCCCAACCATGGGATCACAAGAGTGGGACACGACTGAGTGACTGAAACTTTCACTTTCATAGACACCGATGTTTTGTTATTGTGAGTTAAGTAAAGGTGATATTAAGCTGATTTCAAATCTGGAATAAAAACTGAGTCTGCTTCTTAGGCTATGTTTACATTTTTGCCATTTTTTTTTTTTTTTTTGAGGAGTGGGAGGATGTAATCAGCCACATCATCGCTTTCAGCCTTTTACATGAATGAAGAGCTGAAGAGGTGGATTTTAGTAAGATCTGGGTGAATATTCAAATCAGTGTCTACCATACTCAGTCCCCCAACCACCTTGTGACACATGGCAGCTGGCTCAGTTTCAGACTGCTGCCACAGATCCCCATGGGGATTGAATTCATGACTGAGATGCATTAGAACAACCGTGGCAAAGCAACTGAGCAATGGACCAGTGAATGTGACTAATGATACCAGAATCTCAGCTTCTGTACACTGGTGCTGAATCAAATCTTGGAGACAGAGTTTTAGATGAAGTAGAAAAAAATATAGCTTTACTGATTTGCCAGGCAAATGGGGACACAGCAGGCTCATACCTTAAAAGCTGTATGTCCCAACCCAAGGGGAATTAGCGAGACATTGTATAGCAGTGATTCCACCATCACACCTCTTAGGGCACTCCTTTCTTAGCACATTCCCTTATAGCTCCTAGAACAAAACGACAACACCACTGTCCCACATATAACCAAACCCTAATGATCAAAACCACCAAGTTCCTGGCACTAAACAGTTTCCTGACATTTCTTTTTGACCAATATAAATAAAATGCGGTGTTTGAAAAAAATCGATGTTTATATTGAACATATCAGTTTGTATATTCAAAGGAAGACAAAAAGGAGGTTGGGAATTAATATACACATGCTACTGTATGTAAGATAAATGACCACTAGGACTTACTGAATAGCACACAGAATTCTACTCAATATTATGTGATAACCTATATGAGAAAAGAATCTGAAAAAAAATGAATATACATCTATGGATAAATGAATCACTTTGCTGTACACCTGAAAAAAATCCAATAAAAATTTTTTTAATGTATAATATCATATAAGAAACGAATCTCCAGTCTAGGTTCGATACAGGATACAGGATGCTTGGGGCTGGTGCACTGGGATGACCCAGACAGGTGGTATGGGGAGGGAGGTGGGAGGAAGGTTCAGGTTTGGGAACACGTGTACACCTGTGGTGGATTCATGTTAATATATGGCAAAACCAATACAGTATTGTGAAATAAAATAAATTAAAAAAAAAAAAGACACAGACCACTGCGGCCCAGTGTGGCAGCCACCAGCCACATGGATCTATGCCCACATACATCTAAATCCATTCAAATAAGATTACATCAAAGTTTAATTCTTCAATCACACTAGCCACATTTCAAGTGCTCAATATAGAAGGCTAGTAACTATTGTGTATTAGTGCACAGAACATTTCCACCATCAGAAGAAAGTTTTGTTAGACAATGTTGACCTAAAGGGATGTATATCAGAGAAAAGGATACCATAGATATCCTCTGATAACACTGATAAGAGGATACCACTGATATTCCCAAGTGCTATAAGTGATTATCTTTAGAAATTGAGATTGGAGGGTGGAGGAAAAGTCATTTTCTAATTTATGTGCTTGTTGAGTTCAGTTACTTCAAGGAGTCTTTTATTTACTAGTAGATTTACTTTATCTACTTTTATTCTTTTTTAACATGAAAACCCTGAAGTTTTGGTGAGGAATCTAACTTATAATTAAATGCATTTTGGAGCTATGTTGGGGCAATGTGTTCTGTTTCTTTATATGCATTTAGAAATCAAACTGTTTTTCAGTAGAGTTAGAGTATGCCCACATGAATGCTGCTCCGTGATCAAAGCAGACTCATTCTCACTGGGTTTTGCTTTGTTCCCCCCCCCCCCCCATTTCTATTCTATGGATAAAGGAAAGAAGGAACATTAGTTTGGAAGCAAAATTGTACATTGAGCTGAGTTTAATTTAGCAAAAATGTATTGAGCTTCTATTGTGGTTTGCCCTGTCCATGACAGTATAAGGTTGAACGTCACCCTCAAGGAACTTGCAGTCTAGTAGGAAAACTGATCTATAAACATATTATTCCAAGACAGAGGGGCAGGCATGATGATGGAAGTATATACAGCAAGTGATAGGAGTCCAGGAAGGTCATTAGCCCCACTCTGAAGATCAGAAAAGACATAGTTCAACAGACTTAGAAAAGGGTGTGTACATATTAATGAGGAAAAGAAAGGATTTGGTGAAGGAGAAGATATCCATGGAAAATGATATAAGCAAAGGAAGGGGTTAAACCAGAGGGGAGTATACAGTCCCAGGCAGGGTGGCCCCCATTGGGATAGGCCATCCTTTAGCTGAAAGGCTTATGCTCTGCCTGAATCTAGAAGGGATAAACATTGCACTCTTCCTGAGAAGATCATGAGCTTCATGCCCAACAACCCTGAGTCTGAATCCTGGATGGTTCTCTTCCCAGCTAATTGAATAAATAACCCACCACGATGATATAAGCCTCCTTTCTCTCTGTGCAAAATGCCCAGTGATCCCCAGGGTGAGGTAAGAACCAAGCAGAGTAAGGTGCATAAAGCAGAGCACACTGCTGGCCTGATGCCCTGTGATGCTCTGTTGCTTTCTTTGTTTATCCCAGTTGTACCATTTGATAAAGTATCTCATTCCTGGGACTCATGGAAGAGAAAGAATCTTGATAATATCGTCACTGGCATCATTATACTGAGCATCCTTTTGTGTTCAATGTCCTCCTGTCAAGGACCATCACAGTACCTGTTTCCATCCTCCTAACAAACCCCTAAGGGAAACATTGTTCCCCCATTTTGGAGCAGGTAAAGCTGAGGTTTGGAGGGTAAAGTAATATTCCCAAGCTCCCATGCCCAAAAGGAAGCCCCAGAAGTTGCAGCAACGTCTGGCTGGCTGGCTGGCAACCTTCTGGGCACTGTACTTCTCCAAGTGGAGCAGCTGAGTGTCATTTTGATGCAGCTGAGAATCCACTTTTATGAAGAGATTTTGGAAATAGTTTGAACAACAAAGAATTATCACTCATGATCTCAGTTTCCTGAAGGACCGCATACAAGAATCTGATTTTAAATGCATGATGTTTCCCCTAGGATTATGTCCCTGTATGACTTAATTTTTCCCCCAAGTCACAAAGGGTAGCCTGATTTGGACCTTGACCTTGGTCAACCAGGCTTTAGCAAGCTGGGCAGACTTCCAGCCACCTCAGTCAGCCTCCAGGGGCTCTAGGTGGCTGCAGGGCAGACCTTAGAAGACCCCTAGACTCCAGCTGCAAAAATTCTGATCAAGGAATAATTTGAATATTAATAACAATTGTTGAAATGATAGCCACAAGCAGTTTCTTCATTTGACAGTAGGCAACACAGATACATCTTCAAATTCCCAAAGTCAAGGCTCAGGCATCGACCCCAGCCAGCTGTTAACCAAGCCAAGGAGCTTACTGGCTGGAGCCAAGAGATCCATGACCCTCTTATCTCTGGTGGGGCCCATCCCCCATCCTCTCCTGCACTGCCCTTTCCAGACACTTCCCGGAGGCCCTCTGCCTCCAGTCAGCTTCTTGTTTCAAGAGAGAACAGAGGGAGCCCCAAACTGGGAAAGACATTTTTAATCAGTTACCAGACGCCTTTGAACTTCAACAGGAGTCTCCCTCAAGGTGTGCTTCAAATTTAAAGTGGAAGCCGCCGAGAGAGGCAGTCTAAGATAATCTGAACCAGAGTGGCAGAGGCCAGCCATGCACGTGTCTGTGTCAGCCAGACCTCACAGCCCCCGTCTCACAGACACAAACATTAGACACGGACTCAGAGCTCCCCGCCTGCTCTAGGATCACCCTGTAATTCTGCTTGTGTGCAAGCAAGGGAACAAGAGGTCACTCCTACTCGGTCCCCATTGGGACCAACATTCCTTTGGGGTCCCAAACCCATGGTTTTGTCATCTACAAGAATGAGATGTTGATTATCATTCTTTTTTTTAAATTTATTTTTAATGAAGTTTAGCTGATTTATAATAGTATGTTAATTTCTGCTGTACAGCAAACTTATATATACATTCTTTTTCATATTTGTTTCCATTGTGGTTTATCCCAGGATATTGAATACAGTTCTGTATACAGTAGGACCTTGTACTTTGCATCTGCTCTGATTATCATTCTTAATATGGTTGTTTATTATTTGCTAT
The DNA here is from genome assembly GCA_006408695.1 of Aepyceros melampus. Lineage (NCBI taxonomy): Eukaryota > Metazoa > Chordata > Mammalia > Artiodactyla > Bovidae > Aepyceros > Aepyceros melampus. The sequence goes on along the minus strand of SJXQ01002947.1, from coordinate 374,587 downwards.
TTGTTATTTCAGGACTAAATAATTTCTCTGAGCCAGCAAACATTGTCCAAAGTGCTTCAGCAACAATTCCTCATTTAACCTTCCCCAAAACATTGCAAGGAAGGTAGCATCATTCCCACTGTACAAATTAGGAAACCAAAGCTCAGAGAAGTTAAATAAACTGGCCTGGAATACAGTGTGGTAGAATAGGGATTGCTGAGGATATATTGTGATGATTAGGAAATAGGGCTGGAGAGCAGAAGCTGACTTTAGAAAAAAAGAATGTTTGTTAATTGGCTTTAAGTGACATCTGTGCAATTAGCCCTCATGTTGAACTGATCTTAATTTCCTCTGGGCCATGGATTTCCCATCAGGAAAATGGGACTCATGGCTCAGCCCTTAAGACCAACTCATTAATTAATTGACTCATCTATAACCTCAGTGTGCAAAGTCTTGACTCAGTTGTGAAGTACTTATATCTATCTGCTCATTCATAAAGCACTTACAAAGGCATGTGGGCTGTGTGGTATGTGTGCATATGTGAGTTAAAATGCAGCATCTATTTAGCCAGTGGTCCCCAACGCAGGCAGTGTATTGGATACTCTACAAATCACAGTTTAAATGATGGGGGACACTGAAGAAAAGGTATCCCTTTAGGAGAAATAATGAGGTCTTTTTGTCTAATTGCCATTTATCACAGGATTTTATCTCAGTCTGCCAAGCTGCAAAAAGGAAAAGGCAGCCACAGATTTAGCCTTGTTCATCTACAACTTTAACCAGCATGTGCTTCTAATGAAGCCAAGACTTTCTGGGCTGGAGAATTTACTGGTCTAGAAGGTAACCGAATGTTCTATCACCTCCTCTAATTGAAGGGTAATAAAAATGTCACAAACAGTGTCAATTACCCATTGATGGGTTGCTTTCCTATTTACCTTTTAAGACATCAAGTGGTTCTGGAAAATACTCTGGCTGCATGTTTTTCCTCCCAACTGCCCCCATCCCGAGTAATATATCTTTCAGAAGTGACAAGGAGAGACAGTGTCGCTTGTTGGTGTCTGGTCATTAAATATCTGTTGGAATCCATGACTTAGGTTGGGTCCAGACATTCAATCACAGAATGGGGGGGAAAAGTCAAAATAAAAGCAAAACATGAGTGTTGGTTAATTATGATCTAAAAGTCAATAAAGTCATCTGATGGCAGATTTAGGGGAACTCATTAGAGAGTGGAATTCAATTGTGGAGAAAAGCAAGCTGCTACAGCTCCGAAGTCAGCCAGTTTCATTAGGGTCCTCAAATGGGATGAGAGAAATGCCTCCAGGGCCTGAGTCCTGCGCCTGCTCCCCATCCAGTAGATCCCAGGAGAGCATCTGCAAAGTATTTACAGAGATAAGTCAAGAAGTAAGTAAAGAGCAAGATAGCCAGGTATCCAACACAAGCTACTTTCTTCTCATTTCACAGAATTAAATTGCTCGCTTAAAAAAAGAATGCCAACCAAACTTCAGGACCATAAAGATTTCAGTGGACGCAGTCTTGCTGGGCCAGCATCAGGCATCTTAAAGCCACAGGCACCAGGGAGAGAGTTGTAACCCTTTTGTGTGTGTGACCATTTTGAGAGTTGCTATTAATAAGAAACCAAGTAGTGCTAGGCTGCAGAAAATGACAGTGAGAGCTCCTTGTGAGCCAGATAGTATATATTTATTTAAGTGTGGATTCGCTCTGGAACTTAAGCCTCCCGAAGCAAAGCCATAAAACAGACAGTGTTTATCTTTGGCTTCTTACTGCCAGAATCCTCTCCTTTGAGGGGCCCTCTGCTCCCTGCATGTTTGTCCTCAAGGCTCAGGGTCCTGCTCCTCGGTCTCTTAAAACTTACCTATCAATCTTTTATGAGTCCTGCATCCATCTCGTGACACCTTGTCAGGCTATGAGGGAGTGATGAAAAGATGAGTAAACTGTAGCCTGTGTCTCCCAGGATCTGTGAATATTGTTGGAGAAAGAAGAGATGAAGGTACATCAAGCATCCATCCTACTGTCCCTGAGCCTTTCCTTAAAAATGTCCTCTTCTCCCTGTTTATCAGACAAGGTGATCTGATTTGAGGCTCACAAAATCTGAAACTGAGCCCATTTACCCAGCTGCTAAGTCACTTCAGTCGTGTCCGACTCTGTGCGACCCCGTAGACGGCAGCCCACCAGGCTCCCCCATCCCTGGGATTCTCCAGGCAAGACCACTGGAGTGGGTTGCCATTTGATGGCCCACTCAAAAAAAAAAAAAAAAAAGAAAGAAAGAAAAGAAAGCTGCATGAAATCAGAGCATCTTCTCAAGCAATCAGACCCAAGCAAAGGGCGAGAGGCAAGGTGGTGAATTAGAACACTATGTTTGCACTACTGTGTGTTCTTACATGCTCCATTTCTGTTGTCCAGTCCATAGAAGCCAGATTTTCTCTGCTTTAAAACATGGAAATAAAGAGCTGGCATGACATATTTCTCTGAAGGTGATACCTTCCCTGGTAGGGAGGGATTTCATGTATCAATATGAAATAGATGGGCCCCCAAATAGAAAAAGAAATGGGCAAAAGAAGAAATGCATACCCATTAAAGGAGAAAAGAATTCAATTTTATTAATACCCAAGTCCAAATTAAAGAACTGTAAGTGTCATTTTTCATCTATGGATAGTGTCCAAAATTGGCAAAGGATTGATGAAGAGGGGACAGCAGTTTGCTGCTTAGCAGCAAGTTAAACGGACACAGTCCTTTTACAGAGCAATTTTCTGATCAGTAATCGTGAAAATGTTCATAGCCTTGGGCTTGGTAATTCTCCTTCCAAGAATGTATCCTTAGAAAATAAGCTGAGATGCATTTGAGGCTCTGAGCACAAAAGCATCCAGCACCCCCCACCTCCCCACGTCCCTCCACCCCGCCAGCGTGACTGCCTTGTCTGGGCTGGGCTGCCAGGAAGCCTCCTGCACCAGCTTACCCCCAGGGAGCAGCTTATACTTTTCAAACACACTGAAGGAATCCAGATGTGCTCCTGACCTCCCGATGGTCTAACCTCATGTCGGCCCTCGCTCCTTTAACCTCGGGGCTATTAGCAGGTTTCTGCCTGTGTCTCTGCCACTTACTTAGTCTGCATAGTGCCCCTCTTTCACGGAGGGCGAGTCATGAGCTCGCTTCTTCTTTCACTTCAGTCTCATTGAGCAGAAATTCCTGGAGGTTTGGTATGCATATTTTAGCCTGCCCAAGCATCAGTGCTGGATGCAGTTTTTCCTCTTATTTTTCTGTGGATATTTTAATGGGGATCTGGAAGGAGAGGAATTAGATTCTTGTTATGATACCACAGACATCACCCAGAAGTCCCGGGTTCCTTTTCTAAAAACAGAAGAGCATCAGAAGGAGGTGAGAAGGGAGGAAAGGGGGAGAGCTCCACTTGTGGGGCTCGCCTTCATAATTGCAAATAAATCGCTGCAAGCTTGTCTGTTGGTGTGAGTTATTTTAAATAGTCTGCCACTTGTCTGGATATTAGTGAACGGGAATTTGGTGGGGAGAGGATTGTTAGAGAAAGACAAGATGGATGTATGTCAAACAGAAAGAAATATAGCTGGAGAATAGCAGACTTTTGGGGAAGAATGATTGAGATGTGACGCCATGATGCAAGAGAAAAGATTGGCTGGCCATGAAAGACCTTTAGAATCTACAGCCGGGGTAACTGACATCTGGAGAAGTCATAGTCATGATGTGTACCAAGAAGCAGAAGGGAGAGGTTTTCTGAAAGTCTAATTTTGTCCCGTTTGCAATTTTTCCTACAAATCTGGTGGAAGCAACTGTCTCCTTTGCAATCCCTGAATCAAAGGTCTACCTTGGTGAATGGCATACAGTGGTTTGACTACACAAAAACCATTTCTTCATAGAGTTATTAAGTTAGTTGGTTACTTTGAAAGTGAGGAGTAGACAGCCAAATGCTTTCAGAGTTAACATACAGATTTGACAGGACACAACCATAGTTGCGTGGAGGCAGAGCTGGCGTTACAAAACACTTTATTGATGTTTAGTCCCTAAGTCATGTTCGACTCTTTACGACCCCGTGGACTGCAGCAGGCTCCTCTATCCATGAGATCTCCCAGGCAAACACAGAAGCAGATTTCCATTTCCTTCTCCAGAGAATCTCCTTGACCCAGAGATTGAACCTGTAGCTCCTGCATTGTAGGTGAATTCTTTACCACTGAGCCATCAGGGAAGCCCAAAATGCTTTAGAACATGCTAAACCATGTAGCTATAGCTTGTCTTTTAATATTCATCTGAGGTCTACAGACCTCTCCTTTTTTTCCATCTTCAAATGACCCATGTTTAATCTTCTCTAGAGGGTCTTTGGTTCTATATGGCACATCATAGTAAAGATAGCCATACAGACAGGGAAAATCCAGACTTGATTTGGCAATTATTATTTTTTATTTTTATTTTTGAATCACTGAGAACCTTCAAAAAATTGTCACTGAGTCCAACAAAATTTGTCGTACATCAGTGATGTGCATGTGTGTGTGTGTAAAAACTGTTTTTAAGACCAGGCTGATTATAGCTGGAAAATGCTTGAGAAAAAACAAAGCTGATCAAGGAAATTTGGGTGATGTTTAACAGCTGTTTCCTGGGTACATATCTGTTATATTTTTTCAGCCACAATTAAACGTGATTTTAATAATCATTTGGTATTTAAATAATATACTGTGATTGTCATATGGAATTTTAATTAAATGCACATTTTGTTCTAAAATATGAAGCGTTACCACTTGAAAAGACCTTTTCTCTCCTAAGAAGATTTTTTTAAGAGTAATGTTCCCTGTGATTCAGTTAAAAAAAAAACAAAAAGCAACCTTTTCCAATATTATTTACCCTCCTCCACTAATCCGGCATTTGATGAGTCTTGAGGGAAATGAAAACCAAGAATTTTAAACTAAATAAGTGTTCTCATAATCTCCAAATGAGGATAATGAAAACAGTGCACAGAAGGATATGCGTAAGATAAAACATGCTTCAAGTAAATAGCACATAAGAAGCAGAAGTTACTTCCATTCCGTCTCTGTTCAAGGCATTTCCTCCATGCCATGTTTGTAAAGCAGTCACATTCCATCTTCTTTACCTTTGTTCTCCTTTCCTTTGGGAAACTTTATATCTTACACATTTTCCCCTCAGCATTCAAAGTCTCCGAACTTAGATCTTAGTTAAAAGCAAGCTTGTAAATGGAACTTGTTGAATCACCATCCATTCTTCCCAGACTGCAGAAAATCAGTGTTTGGGTGCTCATCACACATGTGTGCTAAAAGCCCCTTTATTTTCTATCCTGTTATATAATCATTTTTAAAACATTATTTTTTTGGTGGTGTCCTTTTATGATTTCTGCCACCTGTTCACCTATTCTTACCTGTGGTCTCAATGTGTCTACTGAACTCTGACCAGCCCAGGATCTAAAGATTGGTATTAGAAATCAAATTCCTAAAGCAGAAAATGACAACAACAACAACAACAAAAAAAACTAAAATGTGTGATTCTTCCCCTTCATCAAGAGGTAGCAGCTTCAGCAGCTGCCTTTCCTTTCTGTCCTTCTGTTTGCTCTTTGTCTTCTTGGAAATCCAAGAACCCTTTCTGTTAGAAATGTGTAAACCAGATTTCAGCCTCATTTCAGAGCAAAGGACAGTTTGTCATCCAAGTAGTGAATACAAGACAACTTCCAGTTATTTTTAAAAGCCAAAGGTTAACATACTAAAGGGAAAACACTGTTTTCCCAAGCTCTAGTTGTTACAAAATGCCAATAACATCTTTCAAATATATTTAATCTATAAAAACCACAGGACTTTTTTCTAATGTTTCCAGTCAACATTTTGTAGTAATAAAAAAGTATAATTTCTAAAGTTTGGGGTAATGACATAAAATATACTTAACTGACTTTCTGCCCTTAAGTTTCAACCCTCCTATAGAGAGTCTTTGGAAGGAATGATGCTAAAACTGAAGCTCCAGTACTTTGGCCACCTTATGTGAAGAATTGACTCATTGGAAAAGACCCTGATGCTGGGAGGGATTGGGGGCAGGAGGAGAAAGGGACTACGGAGGATGAGATGGCTGGATGGCATCATGGACTCAATGGACGTGAGTCTGAGTGAACTCCGGGAGTTGGTGATGGACAGGGAGGCCTGGCGTGCTGCGATCCATGGGGTCGCAAAGAGTCGGACACGACTGCGCGGCTGAACTGAACTGAACTGACAGAGAGTCTAGAATAGAATAGAACAGACCTCACACTTGTTCACAAGCTGTGCACGAGGTACAATGGGAGTAATTTCAGCTAGAATATTTCATTGGAATTGTGAACAAGTATTGGAAAGAGTATGGAAAGAAGAGTATGGAAGAAAAGTATGGCTGGAAAGAGGGAGGAAATTGGGAGAGGTGGGGGAGAAGCAGAAAGAAGTCTTACCTACTCAAGAAGGATTCCTTGAACCTCAGGTTGGGTAAGAAAATATCTCTTCCCTAAGGCATAGGAAGAGCTATGAGGAAAACAGCTGAGCTGAGAGGAAAACAGGAGGTTGAAATCTTCAAAGTATAGAAGGGATTCCACATGAGCCACAAAATGCAGGGGCCAGAGCAGATATCATAGGTTAAAGGATGGAACCAAGAACTAGAGGGCCAGAGAGACAAGATCATGGAACCAAGTGCCAGAACTCTCCAGAATGTCAACTGGGGTCCTTTGTGACATTCCATAGAGTACCATCACAGCAGAATGCAGAGCGAAGGGCAGGGTCTGGGATGCAGCAGCAAAAAGTGAAGATGGAGAGGCCTAAGCCCAAAGCTTCATGTTTGAGGCATCGGCAGACGGTGCATAGATATGAAAAGAGAGTATAATCTATCTCCTATTCTTCCACACTTCTTTACTGCTAAGGTAGGAAAATACACTTATCAGAGGGATGACAAATATGTGGAATAAAATCTAACACACCCTCCTTCTTAGCCCACAATCAGCATTGCCAAGAGACTATGGGACTCTTTGCATAAGCAAGCTTCAGAATTCTTTTCAATACAGTCTTCTTATTAATCTTAAGCACCACTAGGAGTTGACAAAGGGCTTCCCCCCGTGGCACTAATGGTAAAGAATCAGCCTGCCTGTGCAAGAGACACAAAAGATGCAGGTTTGATCCCTCGTTGCAGAAGATCCTCTGGAGAAGGAAATGGCAACCTACTCCAGTATTCTTGCCTGCAAAATTCCACGCACAGAGGAGCCTAGTGGGTTACAGTCCATGGGGTCACAGAGAGTTGGACGTGACTAAGCACACACATGCCACCAGGAGCTGACACTCGAGTTAAACCCATTTGCCTTCTCTACTTTATGCTGATCTTTGATGCAGACAATCTCTGCCTTTCTATCTTCTCTAGTTGCTTATTGGCTGCTGGTGACATAGTCAGCCCAGTGCTGGGACTGGCTCTTACCAGCTCACATTGCCAAGCATTAATTTTCAGGAAACTTACAAGACCATTCTTAGTTAAGAGTTAAATTATATAGGGAATTTCCAGGCAGTTCAGTAGTTAGGGTCCAGGCTTTCACTGCCGAGGGCCCAGGTTCCATCCCTGGTCAGGGAAATAAGGTCTCACAAGCTGTGCAGTGTGGCACCCACCCCCCCCCGCAAAAAAAGAGTTAAATTATATTAAAAACAAACAAACAAATACTCAAAAATCCTCACTCCCTAATTATTTTATGACTACTTGTGAGGTTATTTACATCTATTGTATGGTGAAAATACTATTATCTGTGTTATTGAGGTTATTTATGTTTATTGTATCTGTAATGTAGAAAGATCTATAGTATCTTTTTTTTTTTTAGTGCTTTACCATGAAACATCTCTTCCTCACCCCCACTGTTCAGTGGCAATATTGGCCTTTAAAAATTGACCAGAGTGTAAATTTCACTGAAATAGGCAAATACTATAAATCACCCCTCCAAGATAGTCTGTTATTAAACATTTACCAGCACACTATTGAACATAGTAGTAATATTTGAAGGTAGGGAAAAAGTTGGAGTAGTAGAAGCCAGACATTTGAGAAGACATCATCTGGTGAAAGAGTAGAATGATTCTTGCTGTGAGGATTAGGGTTTGTGTGTTCATCTTGGTGTGCTCCATGGGCAAATCAACAGCATTTACAAGGTTATGAAAGGGTAAACAGTGCCTCTGAAAGCACCATTCATCTTACCCAGTGAAAAAGTGCATCTCAAATGATGGGTTTTTCTGTAAATTGCCATGGAGAACTTTTGAGGTGATTCTCACAGGAGAAACCGATAGAGTACAGGTGGCCAGGAAAAGAATGGAAATTAATATATATCAACATGAAGGAACTACAAGAGGAAAGGAGGAATTGGAGACAGCAGTGATGAAGTTATTTATGTTTATTGTATCTGTAATGTAGAAAGATCTATAGTATCTTTTTTTTTTTTAGTGCTTTACCATGAAACATCTCTTCCTCACCCCCACTGTTCAGTGGCAATATTGGCCTTTAAAAATTGACCAGAGTGTAAATTTCACTGAAATAGGCAAATACTATAAATCACCCCTCCAAGATAGTCTGTTATTAAACATTTACCAGACACTATTGAACATAGTAGTAATATTTGAAGGTAGGGAAAAAGTTGGAGTAGTAGAAGCCAGACATTTGAGAAGACATCATCTGGTGAAAGAGTAGAATGATTCTTGCTGTGAGGATTAGGGTTTGTGTGTTCATCTTGGTGTGCTCCATGGGCAAATCAACAGCATTTACAAGGTTATGAAAGGGTAAACAGTGCCTCTGAAAGCACCATTCATCTTACCCAGTGAAAAAGTGCATCTCAAATGATGGGTTTTTCTGTAAATTGCCATGGAGAACTTTTGAGGTGATTCTCACAGGAGAAACCGATAGAGTACAGGTGGCCAGGAAAAGAATGGAAATTAATATATATCAACATGAAGGAACTACAAGAGGAAAGGAGGAATTGGAGACAGCAGTGATGATATTTGCAGAGTACATCATGAGACACACTGGGCTGGATGAAGCACCAGCTGGAATCAAGATTGCTGGGAGAAATATCGATAACCTCAGATATGCAGATGACACCACCCTTATGGCAGAAAGTGAAGAGGAACTAAAGAGCCTCCTGATGAAAGTGAAAGAGGAGAGTGAAAAAGTTGGCTTAAAGCTCAACATTCAGAAAACGAAGATCATGACATCTGATCCCATCACTTCACGGGAAATAGATGGGGAAACGATGGAAACAGTGGCTGACTTTATTTTTCTGGGCTCCAAAATCACTGCAGATGGTGATTGCAGCCATGAAGTTAAAAGATGTTTATTCCTTGGAAGGAAAGTTATGACCAACCTAGACAGCATATTCAAAAGCAGAGACATTACTTTGTCAACAAATGTCCATCTAGTCAAGGCTATGGTTTTTCCAGTGGTCATGTATGGATGTGAGAGTCAGACTATAAAGAAAGCTGAGCATCAAAGAATTGGTGCTTTTGAACTGTGGTGTTGGAGAAGACTCTTGAGAGTCCCTTGGACTGCCAGGAGATCTGATCAGTCCATTCTAAAGGAGATCAGTCTTGGGTGTTCATTGGAAGGACTGATGTTGAAGCGAAACTCCAATACTTTGGCAACCTGATGCGAAGAGCTGACTCATCTGAAAAGACCCTGATGCTGGGAAAGATTGAGCGCAAGAGGAGAAGGGGACGACAGAGGATGAGATGGTTGGCTGGCATCACCAACACAATGGACATGGGTTTGGGTGGACTCTGGGAGTTGGTGTTGGACAGGGAGGCCTGGCATGCTGCGGTTCATGGTATCACAAAGAGTTGGACACAACTGAGTGGTTAAACTGAACTGAAGTGATGATATAAAAAATAGGCATGGGGAAGATGCCCAAAATAACTATTTTAGAGGAAATATTAATGCAGATGGAAAAACTAAAGCCATAGTATTGCTCCTTTTTTTGATAATGTTTGACTGGGTAAGCCAGTGGATTTCAATTGTGTTCCCAAGAAGATTCAGACTGTAGGAGAGAAGCTAAGAGGAGGTTCAAGATGACAGAAGACAAGGTTCCACTTACCCTCTTATCAGGGCAGCTAGTTTTCCCATTTCTCATTGCATTTTCTAGTATGATTCCATTTGAAAAAGTGCTGCTTCTGGTTTCAAAAAATGGGGAAAATATGAAAAAAAATAAATATTGGGTTTCTATCTCTTTAACTGAGTTCAGTTCAGTTCAGTCTCTCAGTCGTGTCCGACTCTTTGCGGAGTCCGAGTCTATCTCTTTAACTGAAATATAAATTTATAATCAAAGATATTATAAGAATCCAATCTAGCATATTTAAAATGTCATTATTCAAAAATCAATTTTAAATACAACAACTCTAAATTATCTACCTATTCTTGAACCACTAAATAGTGGTGTGTTTCATGCATAGATATTTTTAAATTGAAACACATAATTTTATTAATACATATTTTGGCCATCTATTAAAATATTTGCTGAGTTTTTAAAAGTAGGAATCAGGTATGAAAGGCTGAACAAGCAGAGAGGAACCATTATACATAGGGTCTTTAGAATCTGGGTCTGTAGTTTCAGTTGAGGGTGACATGATTAGATTTGCATTTTTAAAATGACTCTGATTCAATGTGGAGAACAGATTTGAATGGGCTAAGAATAGATATGGGAAGATTAGTTAGAAGACAATTAAAATGGTCCAGACTTACTATGGTGGAGATGTGAAGAGGTACAAAAGTGGATAAAAAAGATATTTGGGAAGGAAAACGAGCAAGACTTTTAAAAAGAGGGAAGTGTAGAGAATGAATCTTGGGTTGCTGATCTATACAGCGGAAAGAGAGACCTGAGTAATTCAACTGAGATAGAGAATTGTAAACAGGAGGGGAGGAGGTAGATTAAAATCTAATTTAAGTGTATTGTCTTTGAGACATCTTTGAGGTATTCAAAAAGGAGATTTACGATGAGCAGGTAGATATCCTTCCTCTACAACTCAGAATGAGATATTATTCTCATATATTTTAATCACATAACATAATTCATCCATTTAAAGTGTACAATTCAATGGTTTGTAGTATTTTGACAGAATTGGCAATCATCAGTTCCTCTCAGTTCAGTGGCTCAGTCATGTCCGACTCTTCGTGACCCCATGGACTGCAGCACACCAAGCCTCCCTGTCTATTGCCATCTCCCAGAGTTCACTTAAACTCACATCCATTGAGTCAGTGATGCCATCCAACCATCTCATCCTCTGTCGTCCCCTTATCCTTATACCTTCAATCTTTCCTAGCAGCAGGATCTTTTCAAATGAGTCAGTTCGTCACATCAGGAGGCCAAAGTATTGGAGTTTCAGCTTCAACATCAGTCCTTCCAATGAACACCCAGGACTGATCTCCTTTAGAATGGACTGATCAGATCTCCTGGCAGTCCAAGGGACTCTCAAGAGTCTTCTCCAACACCACAGTTCAAAAGCATCAATTTTTCGGTGCTCAGCTTTCTTTATAGTCCAACTCTCACATCCATACATGACTACTGGAAAAATCATAGCCTTGACTAGATGGACCTTTGTTGGCAAAGTGATGTCTCTGCTTTTTAATATGCTGTCTAGGTTGGTCATAACTTTTCTTCCAAGGAGTAAGCGTTTTTAATTTCATGGCTGCAATCACCATCTGTAGTGATTTTGAAGCCCCCCCAAAAATAAAGTCTGACACTGTTTCCCCATCTATTTGCCATGAAGTGATGGAACTAGATGCCATGATCTTAGTTTTCTGAATGTTGAGCTTTAAGCCAACTTTTTTCACTCTCCTCTTTCACTTTCATCAGGAGGCTCTTTAGTTCTTCTTCACTTTCTGCCCTAAGGGTGGTGTCATCTGCATATCTGAGGTTATTGATATTTCTCCCAGCAATCTTGATTCCAGCTGGTGCTTCCTCCAGCCCAGCGTTTCTCATGATGTACTCTGCATATAAGTTAAATAAGCAGGGTGACAATATATAGCCTTGACGTACTCCTTTCCCTATTAGGAACCAGTCTGTTGTTCCATGTCCAGTTCTAATTGTTGCTTCCTGACCTGCATATAGGTTTCTCAAGAGGCAGGTCAAGTGGTCCTGTATCCTCAGTTCTTTAAGAATTTTCCACAGTTTGTTGTGGCCCACACAGTCAAAGGCTTTGGGATAGTCAATAAAGAAGAAATAGATGTTTTTCTGGAACTCTCTTGCTTTTTCAATGATCCAGAGAATGTTGGCAATTTGATCTTTGGTTCCTCTGCCTTTTCTAAATCCAGCTTGAACATCTGGAAGTTCATGGTTCACATACTGTTGAATCCTGGCTTGGAGAATTTTGAGCATTACTTTACTAGCATGTGAGATGAGTGCAATTGTGTAGGAGTCTGAGCATTCTTTGGCATTGCCTTTCATTGGGATTGGAATGAAATCATCACCAGTACCAATTTTAAAACCTCTTCATCAAACAAAAAAGAAACCTTTTCCTATAAGAAGTCACATCCAGTTTCTCCCTCATCCTATCCCTCAGTTCAGTTCAGCTGCTCAGTCATGTTCGACTCTTGGCGACCCCATGGACTGCAGCACACCAGGCTTCTCTGTCCATCACCAACTCCGGAGCTTGCTCAAACTCATGTCCATTGAGCCTGTGATGCCTTCCAACCATTCATACTCTACCATCCCCTTCATATACCTAGGCAACCACTAATATACCTTTGATCTATGGATTTACATATTCTGAACATTTTATATAATAGAAAACAAAATATATTGTCTTTGTATCTGGGTTCTTTCAGGTAGCATGTTTCCATGATTCATCTGTATCATAGCATGTATTATACTTAATCTTTTCATCGCTGAATAATATTCATTGTATGGATATAAAATAGATGCCATATTACATTTACCCAGTCATAGACTCATAGACATTTAGGTTATTTCTACTTTTGAGTTATTATGATTAATGCAGATACAAACATTTGTTAAGGAGTTTTTGTGTGGACATATATTTTCATTTATCTTGAGTGTATACTTGAAAGTAAAATTGCTGAGTCATATGAAAATCAACATTTAGCATTTTGGGGAAATGCCAAGCTGTACTCTGCAGTGTTATGCTGCTTTATTTCTCACCATCTCACCATAAAGTTTTAATTTCTCCATAGCCATGTCAACAATTGTTATTGTCCATTTTTTAAAGTATAGCCATTCTTGTTGATATAAAGTGGCATCTCATGTAGTTTTGATTTGCATTTCCCTAATACATTAAATGTATTATTGGCCCATTGTATATCTTATGTGAAGAAACTATTTAAATCCTTTACTCATTTTTTTAAAATTATTTGGCTTTTTACTGAAAATGTTCATTATATATTCTAGATTCAAGTTCTTTTATCAGATATATGATTTGCAATTATGTTCTCTCACTCTTTTCACTTCCTTGATAGTGTCTTCTGATGCACAGAAATGTTTAGTTTTTGATGAAATCAAATTATTTTTCCCTGTGGTTGTTTATGCTTTCAGAATCACATTCATCATTGGCTAATTCAACAGCAGAAAGATTTAAATCTATGATTTCTTTTAAGAGTTTTATAACTTTGATGTTACATTTAAGTTTTTGATCAATTTTGAATTAATTTTTGTATATGTGGTGAGGAACGGAACCAACTTTATCCCTTTGCATGTGGTTATCATTTACCCGTTTGTTAAAAGGACTGATTTTTTTCCCCATTGAACTGTCTTGGTACCCTTGATGAAAATCAACTGACCATAAATATAACAATCTGTTTCTTGATTCTTAATTTTACTCCATTGACATTATTATGCCAGTATTGCATTGTCTTTCTACAAAACTGACTATTGCAACTCTGTAGTTAGTTTTGAAATCAGGAAGTATAAATCCCCCAATTTTGCTCTTCTGTTTTCAAGACTGTTTTGGCTATACTGAGTCTCTTACATTTCCCTACTAGTTTTAGGATCAGCTCATTCACTTCTGAGACAAAAAAAAAAGAAGACAGCTTGGATTTTGATACAGATTTCACTGATTCTGTAGATCAGCTTGGGGAACACTGCCACTTAATAACCTTGTCTTTCAATCACGAACATGGGATGTCTTTTCATTAGATCTTATTTAATTTCTTTCAAAACTGTTGTTCAAAGTGTACAAGTTTTGTATTTTTTGTTACATTTGTTCCATTCTTCAATATTTTATCCTTTTTTATGTTATTTTAAATGAAATTTAAAATTTTATTTTTAGATTGTTCATTAGTAGACACGCAATTTATTTTGTTATTTAGAGCTTGTATCCTACAACATTGCTGAACTTACTTAACAGCTCTACAATGTGGGGTATTTTTTTCTGAATCCCTTAATATTTTCTATACAAAAGATCTGGTTATCTAAAAACAGTAGTTCTACTCTCCAATTTCAATTTGTTTCTTTCTTTTTTTTTCTTGCTTAATTGCCCTGGCTAGGAACTTCAGTGCAATTTTGAACAGAAATGGTGACAGCCAACCTCTTGTCCTTTTCCTGTCCTTAATTTTGAAGAGTCATTTTGCTTGATATAAAATTCTTGAATAGCAGTCTTTTTCTTTCAACATTTTTCATGCATTATCCCGCTACTTCCTGGCCTCCATGATTTCTGATGAGAAATCAGCTGTAAATCTTATTGAAGCTTCTTTGTACATGAGGCTTTTCTTGTGCTGCTTTCAAGATCTCTTTTCCTCTGGCTTTTGATAGTTTGATTACAACATGTCTTAGCTTTGGATCTCTTTGATTTTATCCTACTCAAAATTTGTTGAACTTTTTAGATGCATAGATTAATGCTTTTCATCAAATTCGGGAAATTTGGGGCCAGCTTGGTGAGATGTCATTTACACACTTTTCCTTTAGATGTTTAAATTTAATTTTCTTTAGTTCTTTGAATGCATTTAAAATAAATGAATTAACATTTTCTCTAGTAAGTCCAGTGTCTAGAATTCCTTAGGACTCTTTCTATTGCCTCTTCTTTCCTATTGGCCATACTTGCTTTTTTATTTCCATATCTCATTTTTTGTGGTGAAAAGCTGGACAGTTTAATTAACACTATATGGCAACTGTCAGATTCTTCACCCTCCCAGAGTTTGTTGTCATTGCTGTTTATTGTTATGGTTTGCTGCTAATGTTTTTTGGCATCTTTCCTGAACTAATTCTGTAAACTTTCAGTTGTTTATTTTGTGTGCCATTGAAATCTCTTCCTGGTTAGCTTAGTGCTCAGCTAATAAGACAAATATTTTCTTAAATGCTTGGAACCAGTAATCTCCCAGGCTTTGCAAAGAGCATCTGTGTACATGTTGGAGTATGCCTTCTGCCTTTAAGTGGAGACACCATTGTTCACAGAGGTCATGAAAAATTGTACAAATTCAGTAAACACAAGTGGTTACAAGATAAGAATGAGGAATTTTTGACATCATACTCTTCTGTGACACTACACATGGTTAAACTTTAATCTTCTGAAGTTAACTCAGAGGAGGAAGGAATATCTATCCTTACTGCGGCTCCATCACACTACATACTAGCCAACATTTAAATATATGTTATTTCATTCTATCTGTACCAAAACAATGTGAGGAATAAGAAATATGGAGATGCTAAAAAAATCTGATAAAATCATACTTCTGTAAAATACCCAGCCCATAGATGTTCAATAACAATTTATTAAAAATATGAATACAAGTGGCAGAATCTGGCTCTAGTTTGATGGATGACCATTTTCTCTTCCATAAAACTATTTAGATATACTGATACATATGGAGCAACATATATGATTCTTCATAGACAACTGGTTGTTTGGGAAGGGTTGGGTTCTTTTTTTTTTTTTTGGCCTATTAAAGAAGCAGATGGAGTAGGAAATGGCAACCCACTTCAATATTCTTGCCTGGGAAATTACATGGTGGGAGGAACCTAGCGGGCTACAGTCCCCGGGTCGCAGTTGGACATGACTGAGCAACTGAACACGCACGCAATGTATAACATATAATTTTTACTGCTGTGTAAAGAAAGTAAAGATTTTTTTCAAAATATTATAGCTTAAAATTAAAAAAAAACAAAAGGGAAGCAGACCCTCGAAGAATTAGATCCTTGCTTTGGTAGAGCAAGGAGATAAGAAAGGCAGGCTATTGCAGTGCCCAAAGCTACAAGCAAGGATAAAAGCCTGGAAAATCATATATTGTAAAGATAGGCCACCTGGCAAGTAAAGTCTGTGCTTTCCACCTACATCTAGAGCCCCTTAAAAGCCATCCTTCTGTTGGTCTTAAATTCAACCAGTGATTTCACAACAATCTATTCTATTTTCATGATCTGAAAAGATGAAAGGTTCCAGAGAAGGTGGGAAGAGTACTTCAAAAGTTCATCTCACAACTCTTTAGGATCAAAGGAGTTTTATTTTCTTGGCAGTGAAGACGTGAAAGGTCAATTAAAAGGCACAATATTTTATAGGGCTCTTCATTGATGGGTTATTCTTTAAGTGCCAAGAGAGGAAATAAATAATATGCCTGACTATTTAATTAAAGCCTGCCCAAAGCCTGTGTATGGCTATGTTCAGAAGCACCTCCGCAGATCTGTTAGTGAAGAGGTCAAAGTTAATGCAGAAGGGCACTTCTACAAATGTCTCAACCATTGTTTGTTATCTGCTTCCAACCTTCCTCCCTTCATCTCCAGGATGTAAGTAGGGATGAAAATGCACAGTTACTTAATTTACCTGCAAGATCAACATGCAGGCAATGTGAGAATTTAAGACAACTGGTTTTGGAGAAGGGATAACTTTTAATGAGTCAAAATAAATGTTAGTCTGATGAAGAAGGGGGAGAAATCAACAAATGATCAGAGACAAGGCCCTGCAGAACTGGGCTGTACCCATCAGTGTGGCTTGACCTCTCCCACCTACCTATGCACTCTTCTCTATCTTTAATGAGCTACCTGTGTTCCTCAAGCCAGTGACAGCAGTTATGAAACACTGCTTTCACACCCAAAATTCCTCTGGATTTCAAAGATGTGATTTTTTTTTCAATTGAGTTTGTGCTCCCACTTTCCCTTTCAATAACACTCTGCTTCTCAAACTTGTTCCTCTGATCCTGTGCCTTTGTGAACCACACTGTTCATTCTTTTTATTTATATTTATTTTTTCATTTATTTATTTTTATCTATGTATTTGTATTGATTTTTAATTTATAATTTTTAATTTATTCCTTCATTTATTAATTTTATTTATTTATTTTGCCATATCACATGGCATGCAGGATCTCAGATCCCTGACCAGGATCAAGCCCATGCTGCCTGTAGCAGAAGCTTGGAGTCCTAACCATTAGATCAGAGAAGTCCTAACTCTCCACTCCTTCCAACCTCCTTGTCTGGTCTTATCCCACACACTCATCAGAGTCCTGTCCAATAACACCTTCTTCTCCAAAGTCTTACCAAATAAATCTTGCTCATTGCCTCAACCCTTTAGCCTCTGGGGACACAGAACACTGTCTCATACTCGTAAGTCCCTGCTGACCCTTTTTATTCAACTCATATGTTTTCTTCCTACAGGTTCAAGTACAAACACAGCACTCTGTGGACTTTTCTAGTGAGATTTCCAGGGCCTTATGTTTACTTTCTGTGATTTGAAAAACTGTAGGCCCTTTGACATTTTGAGACCATGTTTATTTTTACAAGAGTGAAATGATTGTGTGAATAAATGCACTACAGTATAATAAAGTACTAAAAAAGTATTCATTTTTGAATGATACAAGTTTTGATAATTGTAATTGTGGTTAAACTATTTGAGGTCACATTCCATTCCAGGTTGGAATGATTTGATTCTTCTTACTATATTTGTTTATGTCATTAACATTATTAGGCCCTATACTAAGCCATTTTGGTAAGTTGTTTTAAAAGTAAAGGGTTAAAACTTATAACATGGTCTGGAGACACTAACTAATGATTAGCTGTACTGAGAACAAATTATGTGCCAGGCCCATGTTAGATGCTAGGGGACTATAGGAGCATGACAGCTAGATCCAGCTAGAAGTGCATCTGTACACACCAGCTGGAACTTTAGGAGGAGTCTATCACCAGTACCTACTCAAGCTGAATTTTGTCCCTCCAAAATTCATATATCTCAACCACTAGCACCTTGGAACATGACTGTATTTGGAGATAGTCTTTAAAGATGTGAAAGTGAAGTCGCTCAGCCGTGTCCGACTGTTTGTGACCCATGGACTGTAGCCTACCAGGCTCCTCAGTCCATGGGATTTTCCAGGCAAGAGTACTGGAGTGGGGTGCCATTTCCTTCTCCAGGGGATATTCCTGACCCAGGGATCGAACCCAGGTCTCCCGCTGCAGGCAGAAGCTTTACCTGAGAGGTAATTAAGTTAAAATGAGATCATGAAGGTGGGCCCTAACCTAGCAATCTTGATGTTCTTACAAGCAGAGGAGATTAGGATTGAGACAGAGGGAAGGTGAGATGAGGACACAGGGAGAATATGGTCTTCTACAAACCAAAGAAAGAGGCCTCAAAAGAAACAAACTATACAGACACCTTGATTTTGGACTTCTAGCCTGCAGAATAGTGAGGAAATAAATTTTGTTATTTTAACCACCCCATCTATGGTACTTTGCTATGGCAGCCCTAACAAACTAACACAATACCTCTTCTTTCTTCCAAGGTCAAGCTCCATTGAGAGACAGACAAAGGAGTCAGTCATATCAACCAGAAAACACTAATGTTTAACCCTTACAGAGCTGGTTGAAGACCATAGCTTTGGTTCTATGACTCAGACTATTGGTAGTACCCCATTTTAAATCAGGCAAAATTTCCTACCTAGTTTCAAGTGTAGTCAGAAAACCTCAGGCCATGGAATTAAGTACCTTACTATGTGGCAGAGAAAAGATCAGAATGTATGCCTCTTATAAAGAGGAGGATCTGAAAGAGAAAGAAGGAGCTGAGTTCCTTTTCTTCTAGAAAATTCACCATCAACATAAGAGTGAGGGTATAGAAAGAGGCCAGGAGTGTTAATATCAGAAGTCACTAGTCATTTCTATGAATTTCTGTTTCAATGGAAACAGTGGGGCATAAGTACTCCCCACAACAATCCCCAGGTTTTTTGCTTTCTGAATTCATTTGGCATAAGCTCTAAGACTATGATCAACCAGGGATATGACCATCTTTCCTAGGAGAGAGATTTAACATCATATAGCTGATCTATATGAACACCCCCAAGCCCCACTGATTCCATCAGACACTATCTAGGCTGCCTGGAGAATGAGAGCAGCCAGAGGCAGTCAATGCAAATTGTCCAGATTGGACAGTCAGGAGGTTAATTGTAGGATTTGTTTACCATATCTGTGTCTGAGGGTGAACTTCATCTATGCTTCTTTTCCAGAGAGAAGTAGCATTTGCATTTTATGATATTAAGTTTGATATTGTGATGGAAAAGAAGATGCGAAAAAGCTATTATAAAGTTATTAAATTTAAGAAAAAATTGAACTATTTGTTTAATAAAATCCTGACCTTTAGAAGAGAAAATATTAACCATAACAAGTCAATTTTAAGTTAAAACTGCTGCTGCTGTGTTGCTTCAGTTGTGTCCAACTCTGTGTGACCCCATAGACGGCAGCCCGCCAGGCTCCCCTGTCCCTGGGATTCTCCAGGCAAGAGTACTGGAGTAGGGTGCCACTGCCTTCTCCAATGCATGAAAGTGAAAAGTGAAAGTGAAGTCACTCAGTAGTGTCCCACTCTTAGCGACCCCATGGACTGCAGCCTGCCAGGCTCCTCTGTCCATGGGATTTTCCAGGCAAGAGTACGGAGTGGGGTGCCATTGCCTTCTCCAAAGCTAAAACTATATTCACCAAAAAGACATATTATGTATTTCATATATTTGAAATTAGATGTTCTTTCAATTTGTCTATTAAGTTCAATCATAAGAAAGACTGTGTAATTATCTTCTTTTCTAAGCTTTTACTGAAATGAGAGTAAAAGTGAATAATGGTAAATAAATTTATAATAACACTGAGAATAGGAGGGAAGCCATCAAAACACAGGGTTTTGATTAATTTCTTGATGATACAGACAGAGGTAGGACTGCTTTGAAAAGAGAGCAGTAGCTAAGAATATGCTTAGGAAGGGCTGCAGCAAAAGTGGGAAACACTGATTATCCTCAGTGGAACCAAACAGCCTCCAAGTCCAAAGTCAGAAAGTACAGAAGTAGATGTGAGCCACAGGGGCATAAACCATTTGGATAAGTAATTAATTAAAAACTGACTACAGAACAATTGGGCCCATTCTCCCATTCATAGTGCTGAGAAGTTAGAAACAGTAGCATTAGTTCTCATAGCAAAACTGGAAGCTTATCCTCCAAAGAAAGAGAGCACTTTGCCCTGGGAAGGCTGTGCTCAGTGCTCAGTTGTTAAGTTGTGTCTGACTCTTTGCAACCTCACAGACTGCAGCCCTCCAGGATCCTCTGTCCATGGGATTTTCCAAGCAAGAATACTGGAGTGGGTTGCCATGCCCTCCTCCAGGGGATCTTCCTTACCCAGGGATCAAACTTGCGTCTCCCAAGTCTCTTGCATTGGCAGGCAGATTCCTTACCCACTGAGCAATTCCAAATATTGGCACCTCAAAAGAAAGGTGCTCTGTATTTGGCACCAAGAGAATGATAAGTCTGCCTATATTTCTGCCTTTACACCCTAGAAAAGGGTTCCTCAACAGTAACTGTTAATAATTTAAGTTGGATACTTCTTTGAGGGGACTGTTTTTGCACTATAGGATGTTTAGTAGTATCCCTGCTCTCTACCCTAGTAACACAGTAGTAACCTCATTTGAAAAGCCAAAAATGTCTTCAGACATTGACAAATATTTTGGGAGGACAAAATCTTCCCTGGTTGGCAACAGCTGCCCCTGAATGAAATCTAAAGATTAGCCTTGCCCACAAACACAGAACTGGAAGTTGGTACTGAAGGGAGATAGAAGTTGGGAAAAAACATCCACACACTTTCTTCATAGGTGTGAATGGACAATCAAGAGCACCAGATATTTGAGGAAAATAAGGCACAAAATAAAAAGACAGATAATCAGATGCAATAACTGACCCTGGGAGAAACAGATATTTATTATCCAAAAATAAGAGGAAAACTTCAAAACATGTAACTAATGTCCTCAAACTTTTTGAAGATCATTAAAATTTTTTACATTATTTTTAAAAATGACCATCAGAGAATAAGGAAAAATGTGTGGAAATGAAAATATGATCTCTCCTTTCCAAAAAAAAAAAAAAACACTTTTTCATTCAAAAGTAAATACCTTGAAACTAGAACAGAAACATCAGAAATAGAAAATATAAAAGAAAAGTTAAGAAAACATCAGGGACAAAAAAAAAAAAAGAAAAGAAAACATCAGGGACAAACTCAAAGTTTGACACCTTTTTGACAAGAGTTCTGAAAAAATGGAAAACTGAATGGAGGAAATAAAAAGGAAAAGGAGGAGATTTTCCAAGGCTTAAGAAAGATGGTAGTCTTCAAACCGAAAACAGATTCCACTCTTACACAGTGGCCACAGGACTGGAAAAGGTCAGCCTTCATTCCAATCACAAAGAAAAGCAATGCCAAAGAATACTCAAACTACTGCACAATTGCACTCATCTCACACCCTGGCAAATAATGCTCAAAATTCCCCAAGCCAGGCTTCAACAATACATGAACCATGAACTTCCAGATGTTCAAGCTGGGTTTAGAAAATCAGCGGAACCAGAGATCAAATTGCCAACTTCTGTTGGATTATCAAAAAAGCAAGAGTTCCAGAAAAACATCTATTTCTTCTTTATTGACTATGCCAAACCCTTTCACTGTGTGGTCACAAAAAATGTGGAAAATTCTTAAAGAGATGGGAATACCAGACCACCTGACCTGCCTCCTGAGAAATCTGTATGCAAGTCGGGAAACAACAGTTATAATTGGACATGGAACAACAGACTGGTTCCAAATTGGGAAAGGAATACGTCAAGGCAGTATATTGTCACCCTGCTTATTTAACTTATATGCAGAGTACATCATGAGAAACACTGGGCCGGATGAAGCACAAGCTGGAATCAAGATTGCTGGGAGAAATATCAATAACCTCACAAATGCAGATGACACCACCCTTATGGCAGAAAGTGAAGAGGAGCTAAAAAGCCTCTTGATGAAAGTGAAAGAGGAGAGTGAAAAGGTTGGCTTAAAGCTCAACATTCAGAAAACGAAGATAATGGCATCCGGTCCCATCACTTCATGGGAAATAGATGGGGAAACAGTGGAAACAGTGTCAGACACCACTAAAGAGCCTCTTGATGAAAATGAAAGAGGAGAGTGAAAAAGTTGGCTTAAAGCTCAACATTCAGAAAACTAAGATCATGGTAACTGGTCCCATCACTTCATGGGAAGTAGATGGGGAAACAGTGGAAACAGTGACAAATTTTATTTCGGAGGGCTCCAAGATCACTAGAGATGGTGACTACAGCCATGAAATTAAACGACGCTTACTACTTGGAAGGAAAGTTATAACCAACCTAGACAGCATGTTTAAAGCAGAGACATTACTTTGTCAACAAAGGTCCATCTTGTCAAGGCTATGTTTTTTCCACTAGTCATGTATGGATGTGAGAGTTGGACTGTGAAGAAAGCTGAGCACCAAAGAATTGATGCTTTTGAACTGTGGTGTTGGAGAAGACTCTTGAGAGTCCCTTGGACTGCAAGGAGATCCAACCAGTCCATCCTAAAGGAGATCAGTCCTGGGTGTTCATTGGAAGGACTGATGTTGAAGCTGAAACTCTAATACTTTGGCCACCTGATGTGAAGAACTGACTCATTTGAAGACTCTGATGCTGGGAAAGATTGAAGTAGGAGGAGAAGGGAAGGACAGAAGATGAGATGGCTGGATGGCATCACCATCTGAATAGACATGAATTTGAGTAAACTCCAGGAGTTGGTGATGGACAGGGAAGCCTGGAAGGCTGCAGTCCATGGTGTCACAAAGAGTTAGACATGACTGAGCAACTGAACTGAACTGAACTGAGATACTTCACAAAAATACAGAAATTTATTTCTAACAGTTCTGGAGTCCAAGATCAAGTTGCAGGCAAGGTCTCGTTTTCATGCAGGCCCTCTTTCTGCTTCATAGCTGAGGTCTTCTTTGTGTATGCTCACATTGTCAAAGAAGCTAGGGATGTCTCCAAAGCCTCTTTTATGAAGGCACTAATCCCATTCATGAAGGTTCTGCTCTCATGACTTAAGCACCTCTGAAAGGCCCATCTCTTAATACCAACATCTTTGAGGGTAGAATTAGGATTTTATACATAAATCTGGAGGAAACACAAACATTCAGATCACAGCATATTCTAAAAGAAGTGTAAGACCCTTAGGTCTAAAAATGGACTTAAAATGTTGAGAAGATGAAATTGCATGATAGCACACAAAAGCAACAATTAAGAATGAAAGCTAATAAGAATTCCATGTTGACAATAGGAAAATACTTAATATTTGTTGAGTAATTATGGCTTAGTCACTTTGGAAGCTGTTTTTCAGTCATTATCAGCTTAATCCTCACAATAATATTAAGAGGGAGTTATGATTATCTCAATTTTACTTATTAAGAGATTAAGTAACTTGCCCCAGGTCTCAAAACTGGAAGTAACAGAATCAGCCTTCTCAATCAGGCCTCCTTATTGTTACAAATTCTCAGCTTCTTTCTCTCCATTCTGCTTGCGTGAAAGATGTGTAAAACCTAATTGATTGTATGGGAGGTATCAATTATGGTAGAGGAAGGACACAAAATTCATATCAGACACTTCTCTAAAGACTTGAAGCCTCATAGCTGACTCATTCAGAGAAAACCCTCAGGAAAAAGAAGTATTTCCTTTGTAACAACAATAAGAAGTCATCTACAATGTGTATCTGTATACCTCAAAAACAGCTTCATAAAATCAGAGAAAGTCCATGAAAATGCAATTAAAATGAAGAAAGGTCTAGTTATTGTTTCACTAAGACAGACTGAAAGCATTGTGAAATAATTGGCATAGAGAAAATCATGGAGACGGTCAGCAAGAATGTACTTCATCCTTCTAGAATGCTAGATCATGCGGACATCTCACAAAACTTTTCAAAAAGGAAAATTTAGGTAAAAGTAAAGGAAGAAAAGAAAGCAATACAATCTTAAAATATAAAAAGTATTTAAAGACACATTTCTCCTAAACGGATATACAGATAGCACTGAAACCCCAAAAGAAATTCAGAGTTATTAGTTATATGGAAATGCAAATGAAGCCATAATGAGATACTTCTCCATATCCACTAGGATGGCTGTTATCAAAAATATAGACCAAAAATATATATATATATATACAAGCAATAACAAAAGCTGACAAGGATGTAGAGAAGCAGGAACCCCTTTACATTGTTGGTAGGAACCTAAAATGGTAAAATCACTTTGGAAAACAATTTGTCAGTTCCTCAAAAAAATAAATAAATAAATGTAGTTACACTATGACCTAGAAACGCCATTTTTAGATGTACACCAAAATTAAATGAAATATGTCCACAGAGAAATTTACACATAATTGTATAGCAGCACTGTGCATAGTAACAAGAACCAAAATATTCACCAACAATGAATGGCTGAACAAAAAGTGGTATAACCATATAATAATATATTGATTAGCAATAAAAATAAATGAATAACTGATATATGTTACAATATGGATAAAGCTTGAAAAAGTTATTCCAAGTAAAAGAAGTCAGACACAAACACCACATATTATATGAATATATTTACATGAAATGTCCAGTTCAGTTCAGTCGCGCAGTTGTGTCCGACTCTTTGCGACCCCATGAATCGCAGCACGCCAGGCCTCCCTGTCCATCACCAACTCCCGGAGTTCACTCAGACCACGTCCATTGAGTCAGTGATGCCATCCCGCCATCTCATCCTCGGTCGTCCCCTTCTCCTCCTGCCCCCAATCCCTCCCAGCATCAGGGTCTTTTCCAATGAGTCAACTCTTCGCATAAGGTGCCCAAAGTACTGGAGCTTCAGTTTTAGCATCATTCCTTCCAAAGAAATCCCAGGGTTGATCTCCTTCAGAATGGACTGGTTGGATCTCCTTGCAGTCCAAGGGACTCTCAAGAGTCTTCTCCAACACCACAGACATGAAATGTCCAGAATAGGCAAATCCATGGAGACAATAAGAAGATTAGTGATTGCCTAGAGCTAGAAGGAAGAAGGAATGGGGGGTGAAGGGGAGTGATGAAACATTTCAAAATTTAATTGTGCACAATTCTGTGAATGCACTAAAAACATTGAATTGTGAAGTTTAAATGGATAAATTTTATGGTATAAGAATTATATAAAATAAAACTGTCATAAGTAAAGGATGATGACTAGCCATTATAAAACTCTTGAGTATGTAAGAATAAAGGGGCTTCTCAAGTGGCCCAGCGGTAAAGAATTCACCTGACAATGCAGGAAATGCAGGAGATGTGGGTTTGATTGATTAAAAAAAAAAAAAAACCACTCTGGAAGTAATAAGTGATTATAGCAAGGTTGCAGGACACAAAGTTAATGTATAAAAGTCAATTGCTTTTCTATTTAACAGCAGTGAACAACTGGGATTTGAAATTAAAAACACAATACGATTTATATTAGCACCCTCCAAAATAACATACTTATTTATAAATCTGAAAAAATATGTATAAGATCTATACAAGAAAAACTGCAAAACTCTGATGAACACAATAATAAAAGAAATAAATAAATAGATATCCCATGCTCATGGGTAAGAAGACTCAATATTGTCAAGATGGCAGTTTTTCCCAACATGATGTATAAATTTGATGCAATACAAATCAAAATCTCAGCAAGTTACTTACTGGATATGGAAAAACTGTGAAGTTCATGAGGAGAGGCATAAGAACAAAGCAGCCAACACAATATTGTAAAATAAAGTCCTGATACCTCCCAGCTTCAAACTTACTGTAAAGGTACAGTAACCAAAATAGTGTGATGTCAGCAAAAAAAAAAAAAAGACAGCTAAATCGATAGAACAGAAAAGAAAATTTAGAATCCCATAAATATTAATAGAGTCAATTAACCTTTGACAAAGATCATGAAAAGACATAGAGCAAACTTAAATGCATGTTGCTCAGTGAAAGAGGCCAATTTGAAGAGGCTATATGGTTCCAACTTTTATGACATTCTGGAAAAGGGAAAACTATGGAAACAATAAAAAAGATCAGTGGTTGCCAGGGGTTAGTGAGGAGGGAAGGATGAAAAGGCAGAACACAGAAAATTCTTAGGTGAGTGGAACTAATCTGTATGACATTATAATGATGGATATATGTCATTATACCTTTTTCCAAACCCATAAAATGCACATCAAGAGTAAACCTAATGTAAATTATGGACTCAATAGTTTTAACAATTCATCAGTTTTAACAACTGTTGACTCTGGTTGGGGATTGTTAAAAGGGCAGTCTATGTATGTGTGGGCACTGGTTCGGTTCAGTTCAGTTGCTCAGTTGTGTCCAACTCTTGGCAACCCCATGAACCGCAGCACACCAGTCCTCTCTGTCCATCAGCCACTCCCGCAGTTCACCCAAACCCATGTCCATTGAGTTGGTGATGGCATCAAACCATCTTATTTATCCTCTGTCATCCCCTTCTCCTCCTACCCTCAATCTTTCCAAGCATCAGGGTCTTTTCAAATGAGTCAGTTCTTCACATCAGGTGGCCAAAGTATTCGAGTTTCAACTTCACCATCAGTCCTTCCAAAGAACACCCAGGACTGATCTCCTTTAGGATGGACTGGTTCGATATCCTGACTGTCAAAGGGACTCTCAAGAAACACCACAGTTCAAGAGCATCAATTCTTCTGTGCTCAGCCTTCTTCACAGTCCGACTCTCACATCCATACATGACCACAGGAAAAACCATAGCCAGCTTTAGCATCATTCCTTCCAAAGAAATCCCAGGGTTGATCTCCTTCAGAATGGACTGGTTGGATCTCCTTGCATTCCAGTCCCCTATAATGGGAAGGACATCTTTTTTGGATGTTAGTCCTAGACGGTCTTGTAGGTCTTCATAGAACTGTTCAGCTTCTTTAGAGTTACTGGTCGGGACATAGACCAGTGGAATTATTCTACAGCAAAATAAAGAAGAAAATTTTTTGCATTTAAGCTTTATTACATGAAAATAATTATTTCTATTGTATCAGTTTCCACTGCATTTATGCATACCTATGTGAGGAAAAATAAAGTTTATAGTTGAGTCATAACATTTAAATATCGAAGCTAACCAATTCACTAAAAATTCTTTTTTTTCCCCCCTAAATTGTCTTACAAAAGTGAGGCATTTTTAATTTGAATATCACTATTTTTCTCTAAAAAAGTAATTAGTTTCTTTAAAGTTTTCCAATAATGTTCCAGAATAAATACACATGAAAGCATATTTCCATTAGATACATGAATTAGCAAGGATGAAAAACTTTCTCACAAAAGACCTTAATGACAGTTTGTGACTTGCTTGCATGTTACTATATTTTTCCAGATCTTATAATTTAGATTAGTTCTAATCAACTTCCAAAGCCTTATTATGTTTATGATTTCTTTGAAACACTTGGCTTTTAGTAATTATTCCAGTTGTTTGGGGAATTTTTTTTTCTATTGAGTTGCTAGCATTCTCTAGCTTATTTCCCACAGATAGAATGTCTTACTTTAAGAATTTTATATTTTATGTCTTTTGCTACTGAGAGAACAGATTATGACACTTTGTTAATTGATAATACATATCACCTCGTACTGTTGCCCAATTTCTTCTAGCTTATCACTTCCTTCTGTAGGCAATATTTTCAAGAAAGGACCAACTCTGTCCAAGTGTTGACAAGGTAGATTGCTATATGTATGATCTAAGTTGAGTGGTTTCAAATTCCCCACCAAATCAGGTCCAGTGTCACACATTCCCAATTGGCCAGGCTTTTGAAGAGTAGCTATTCTGGCTCATAAATAATGGCAACTTAAACTGGTGTATTAACTCTTCTCTCTGTCATTTCCTGTTTTCACATTTTATCTCTTGGAGTTTTAAAGAGCAATCTTAAATGATGAGTTATTTTAGAAATGTAAATAATAAGGAAGGTAAGAAAGAGACTTCATTTATAGGCCAGATGTGATCAGCACAGCTCAAAGCAATGATTTACTTTGTTGTTCCATAAGAATTATTAAGAGGAGATCAGAAAGGGTTAAGGAAAACTCTTTGTCTCCAAGAGTTAGGAATACACTTTTTCTTCTGTGAAGGAGAATATGTAAATATATTATATATAAATATATAAATATACATATTTCTTAATTTTTATTTCACTTATTTCAAAATCTTCCAATACTTTAAGTTGAAAGTATTTCACTGTATTTGGAAGCCACCAAAATTCTGTTTTATTCTAGTCTTGTTTTGGTAATTATATGTCCTCTAAAGTGGCTTAAGGACCTCCTGGGGAAAGTGATTCCATTTTTCCTTTTAATTTCAATAGTACCTGAGGTACCTAGACCTTCAATTAATCTCATTAGAATAATAAGTGAATAAATGAATTGATGGATGTACTTCAAAACATTATTCAATTATTGAAGAGATTTGTGGAATAAAAGTCTAGAAAGTCTATTCCTTAGAGTAGTTTTAAAGTAGATTTAAAATTGATTTTCCAGTAAGCAGATAGCTCAAAATACTCAGGTGAATTCTCAAGATGGGTGTGAGTAATAAATAGTGTGGGTCAAGTATCCTGCCATGAAAGACACAATGTGCTTAACAGATGAGTTCACTTTTTTTTTAATTATTTTATTTATTTGTTTTTGTGCATCAAACTTTACTTGATACTGTTTGTAGGTGGACAAATACTACAGGCAGGCATGATCCAAATGTGTTTGGGATGAAATTTATTCTAAATGACTTCACCTTTAAAAAAAAAACATGTTTCCAAAGGAGCTTTTATTAAGTAAGCACAATGTACCAACCATTAAGGACATGTAATCTGCTGTCCAGTTTCATCAAGCAAACCATATATCATTCCTTCAGTTCAATTCAGTGGCTCAGTCATGTCCAACTTTTTGTGACGCCATGGACTTAGCACGCCAGGCCTCCCTGTCTGTCACCAGTTCCTGGAGTTTACTCAAACTCATGTCCATTGAGTCGGTAACACCATCCAACCATCTTATCCTCTGTCATCCCCTTCTCCTCCTGCCCTCAATCTTTCCCAGCATCAAGGTCTTTCAAATAAGTCAGTTCTTCACATAAGGTGGCCAAAGTATTGAAGTTTCAGCTTCAACATGAGTCCTTCCAATGAATATTCAGGACTGATTTCCTTTAGGATGGATTGGTTGGATCTCCTTGCTGTCCAAGGGATTCTCAAGAGTCTTCTGTAACACCACAGTTCAAAAGCATCAATTCTTTGGTGTTCAGCTTTCTTTATGTTCCAATTCTCACATCCATACATGACTACTGGAAAGACTATAGCTTTGACTAGATGGACCGTTGTTGGCAAAGTAATGTCTCTGCTTTTTAATATGTTGTCTAGGTTGGTCATAACTTTTCTTCCAAGGAGCAAGTGTTTTTTAATTACATGTCTGCAGTCACCATCTGCAGTGAATTTGGAGCCCTCCAAAATAAAGTCTGTCACTGTTTCCATTGTTTCCTCATCTATTTTCCATGAAGAGATGAGACCAGATGCCATGATCTTCATTTTCTGAATGAGGAGCTTTAAGCCAACTTTTTCAGTCTCCTCTTTCACTTTCATCAAGAGGCTCTTTAGTTCTTCTTCGCTTTCCGCCATAAATGTGGTATCATCTGCATAGCTCATGATTGGAGTAGACAATATGTCATTGAGATTAACTGCACTATGTATGGAATACTGTTTATTATTATAAGGTTAATTTGTTGCTTCATCTTGAAGAGAATCATAGTAGCCTGAGACTCTCATGACATTTTCACTGAATGCACCTGGAATTTTTTGTTATTTAATTTGTTCTGCCTCTATTTTGTTTCTTAAGTATGACTTTATGTAGTATTAATTATACTGGGCTAACCACCCTCGGGGGACTTAAACAAGGATGAGATTGTCTTGTAAACACAGAATATTTGTATACATACTTTTTAGTCTTTCTTCAAAGGGATAAAAAAAAAAAACATTTTTATGAAAACTAAAAATTCCTTACTCTGTAGACTAGTATCAGGCCTATCTGAGAAAAACCAAAGGAATCCCAGGAAAGAATATTAAATGTTCGGAATTCAGATCTAGGACATAAAAAAATCCAAAGCTAACACAAATTTACCTTCAGTCAGTTATTCTCTCGTTATTACATGACTATCATGGACAAATAAAAGTGACAACATTTCCATTTTTGCTGTCATTTGTATGTTATGTTGAGTGTGCATGTCAAATCATTTCAGTTGCATCCGACTCTTTGTGACCCCATGGACTGTAGCTCGACAGGCTTCTCAATTCATGGGATTCTCCAGGCAAGAATATTAGAGTTAGTTGCCATGCCCTTTTCCAGGAGATCTTCCCAACCCAGGGATCAAACCTGAGTCTCCTGCATTGATAGGCAAGTTCTTTACCAATAGCCCTGCCTGAGAAGCTCCTTTGCTAGTAATATAAAGAGTTTAGAAATGCCTTTTTTTCCCCCCAGTCAACATCTGTTATATCATACATAAACTAAAAAGCTCAAGCTCAGCAAGGATTTTAGCACAAGTATAAACATAAGCATATAAATGCATCATAAATACACTAGCTCGCCCCAAAACTACTACAATGCTATATGCCACTGCATCCAGCTGGACCTAACTTTCAATTATGGGTAACTAACACAAGTCTCCAACCAGTCCATCCTAAAGGAAATCAGTTTTCAATATTCATTGGAAGGACTGATGCTGAAGCTGAAACTTCAACACTTTGGCCATCTGATGCAAAGAAGTGACTCATTTGAAAAGACCCTGATGCTGGGAATGATTGAAGACGGGAGGAGAAGGGAATGACAGAGGATGAGATAGTTGGATGGCATCACTGACTCAATGGACATGAGTTTGAGTAAGTTCTGGGAGTTGGTGATGGACAGGGAAGCCTGGCGTGCTGCAGTCCATGGGCTTGCAAAGAGTGAACATGACTGAGCAACTGAACTGAACACAAGTCACTAAAGCTTTTTATGTTAATTTATACTTAGGGTATAAAGAGTTCTGTTAATCAAAAACAAACAAATGACCAAATTAAGACTGCATATTTTTGTTGATGCTATAACTGAAGTTATTTCATTAATATTGAGCAATAAGTCAAGTTCCTTAAAAAATTATGTAAGAAAAATTGGGATATATTGATAGTATCATTTGATAAAGGAATTTAGATATCGGTTTCAAAAAATGATTACTCCATTATCTCCGAGAAGAATATGAGGTAATCTTTACTTAAAATGATAGACATACAAAATCACATTCAAATTTACATATGGAACCAACATTAGAGTCTAGTGACAAGATACTAATTTGGTTTCCATATTTCCCACATTAAAAACACAGAAGTAGGCATGTTCTTGGTGGTGCAGTGGTTAAGAATCCACCTGCCTATGAAGGGGACACAGGTTTGATCCCTGGTCCTGGAAGACCCCACATGCTAAGGCCCTGCACCACAACTTCTGAAGCCCGTGCTCTAGAGTCTGTGCTCTGCAACGAGAAAAGCCACTGCAAGGAGAAGCTCATGCGCTGCAACTGACTAGCCCCCTGCTCATTGCTTCCAGAGAAAGTCTATGTGCAGTGATGAAGAACCAGCTCAATAAAAAAAAAAAAAAAAAAAGTAGATTTATCCTTTATCTAATCCTTCCAAATGTTTTTGTCCTTCCACAATTACATACTGTCTATATAAACAAAGAATTCACCTCCAAGTCATTATACCAATTTACTTCTTAATCGTCTTTTAATCCTTAGGTGGAGAAGATTTCAGTGTCTTTATTTTGTTTTGTAGAAGAATGGATTTTTATCTTATCATAGTTGAAGCTCTACTGAGGTAGAATTAACACATAAAATGGGAATGCTTTTAGAGTGTACAAATGATGATTTGATAAATGTAGACACTATAAAAAGATTCCAACAATCAAGTTAGTTTGCATAGAAAATGGATTAAACAATAGTTCCTTAGACTTCTGGTTTTTAAATTACAAAAAAAAAATGAAAACCATGAAAATGCTTAAATAACCTTAAAATTTAAAAAATGCTACTTGAATATGGTAAAATACCTCATTTCTAATGAAAAGTTCCTGTATTTTATGATAGAACTTCTAAAGCTCTAACCAAAAACAATATACTGCCACTACGGAATTTGAAACGGCCTTTCATAGTAATAGGTTTCAAGTAGAATAAATTCTAAAGTGATTCTTCAGAAATACCATGTACAAGAATTCTAACTTTGAAAAACATGTTATTTCCATGGAATGGTGAATAATTTCTAATTATCAATAACTTAGTTATCAGATATAGTTTGTATTTTTCTAAGTATTTCATGAATTTAAATGTAATTATGTATCACAATCTCTATTTAAGAATGAAAAAGAAACCACAGGAACTATAATTATATATATCCAAACTCCTTATTTGCATGAGAAAATGCATATCTAGAACTGGCAGAGATTTTCCCAAACTACTGGTCTTGAAACTTTGAAAAACATGTTATTTCCATGGAATGGTGAATAATTTCTAATTATCAATAACTTAGTTATCAGATATAGTTTGTATTTTTCTAAGTATTTCATGAATTTAAATGTAATTATGTATCACAATCTCTATTTAAGAATGAAAAAGAAACCACAGGAACTATAATTATATATATCCAAACTCCTTATTTGCATGAGAAAATGCATATCTAGAACTGGCAGAGATTTTCCCAAACTACTGGTCTTGGCATTGGTTTTTTCTGGATCTGACTTTTGGATCAAAAGCACCGGCAATAAAATAAAAAATAAACACATTTGTCTATATCAGACTAAAAAGTTTCTCATAGCCTAGAAAATAATCAGAACAATGTAGAGGTAATACAGAACATGAGAAAACATTTGCAAACCATTTATCTGACAAGGGATTAATATCAAAAATATATAAAGAACTCATACAACAGCAAGAAAAAAATTAACTAGATACCTTGATTTTAAAAATGGGCAAAAGACCTAGATAGACATGTCTCCAAAGAAGTCACATGAATAGCCAAAAGGTATATGGAAAAATGTTCAACATCACTAATAGTCAGGGAGAAGAAAATCAAAACAACAATAACAAATCACTTCATACATGTTAGGATGTGTGTGTATGTGTTCAGTTGTGTTTAACTCTTTGCGACCCCATGAACTGTAGCCCAACAGGCTCTTCTGTCCCTGGGATTTCGGGTGAGAATGCTAGAGCAGGTTGCCATTTCCTTCTCCAGGGGGATCTTCCCAACCCAGGGATTAAACCTGCATCTCTATAACTTCTGCATTGCAAGAGGGTTCTTCACCCACTGAGCCATTGGGGACACTCCAATGGTTATTATAAAAAAGTAAAAAAAAAATAACAAGCATTGATGATGATGAGGACAAAAGGGTGTCTTTGTACACACTGGTAAGAACGTAAGTTGGTACGGCCATTACGGAAAACAGTGTAGAGGTCCCTCAGAAAAAATAAAAATAGAACTATCATTTGATCCATTACCTTCTTGGGTATATATCTAAAGGAAATAAAATCACCCTCTTGAATAGATATTTGTACACCCATGTTAATCACAGCATTATTTATAGTAGCCAAGATATGGAATGTTCAGTGACAACTAACAAATGATAAAGAAAAAAAAATATGTATATTATTTAGCCTACAAAATAAGAAATTCTCTTTTGTCACTTTCAATAACATGGATAAACCTGGAGGACATCACCCTAAGTGAAGCAAATCAGACACAGACAAACACTGCATGATCTTACAGTATAAGTAAAATATGTATATATATAAAATATGTAAAATAAAATTAAAATACAGCCAAATTATAGTAAGAGAGAGCAGAATGGTTAACAAAGGCCAGGGGTTGAGCAAAAGGGAAGATGTTGGTCAGAGGGTATGAAACTCTAGTTAAATTAATAAAATAAATAAGTTCTGGAGACCTAAAGTGCAGCATAATTTGCAATAAAGCACAATGTCCTTGAAATCTGCTGAGTACATCTCAAGTGCTCTCTCCATACACAGAAAGGAGTAACTATGTGAGGCGATGGATTTGTTTTAGCTTAATTGTGGTAAAAAATTCATAATATATACATATATCAAAACGTCACATTCTCTACCTTAAATGTATATAACTTTTGTTTGTCAATAATAATTTAATAAAGCTAGGGGGTAAAAAAGCTAAGATATAACCAGGTCAATTATTTGAACTCAATGTATGTTCAATTAATTGCATTAGCAATTACAATCTGAAGCAATTTATAAAAAAGAGTCCAGATACAATCAAACAGCATGTAAGCTGAATAAAAATATAAAGAGGAAACAGAAAGTATTTATTTAGTATACAGATTAAAGTATTATATATCTAGACCAGAACTACAAGAGACTCCAGAGCTGTTTACTGAAGTTTGTTTTTGGCCACCAGAACATAGGTTTTCAGTATGCTATGGGAGGAGACAGAAAAAATGTGGGTTAAAACATAGTTCTATTTTATACCACTTAAACTGTTAATTTTTTATTTCATCAAACTCTGAGGCTTACAACAATATTGCTGGGTGCTTGGAGATTACATTCAGAGAATATGACTTGGCTGATGTAGAATTACTGACAAAGGAAAACAAGAGCTCACCATTTATAAAAATATTTTTTTTTCTAAATGAGGAACAACTATGAAAATGGCCAGAATAGTATTTTGTAAACTAAAATCTTGTTGTACCATATAGGGAAAAGAAAGTGACAGAGGAAACTCAAACCAATAAAATCTTACAAGTTTATCCAACAGATTAAAATCTGGGGAAAAAGTAAGTTACTAATTTTATAAATAAGCCCTGTTATGAATATTTTCAAGCTGGAGGGCTGTGTCCCTCCAAAATTTGTATGTTAATGCCTTAACTCTCTAGCATGATGGTATCTAGAAGTGAAGCTTTGAGAAATACTTAGGCTTAGATGACATGATAAGGGTAGGTGCTTCAGGATGGGATCAGAGACCTTATATGAAAAGAAAGAGCGACAGAGCTCTCTATCTTCTCTATGTGAAGGCGCAGCAAGTCAAGAAGAAAGTCCCCACAAAGAACAAAATCTGCCAACCCCCTGATCCTAGACTTCCCAGGCTCCAGAACTATGAAAACTAAATTCCTGTAGCTTTACAATATCCAGGCTGTGGTATTCTGTTAACGGCAACTGGAGCTAACAGGTAAAACAGTGTTTCCCCAAACTGACTGACTTGTAGCAGTGGACAACTTTTTTCAAGAAAATCTTATATGGTGCCTCTGAGATAAAAGGGCTTGTCAGAATATGGAAAATCTGGAGCAGAGTGATATTAAATATTATTTGGAATGAGGGGGCCAATGCTGCTTTACCATGAATGAAGATATCATACTGTGAGTGCTGAGTTTCCTAAAACTGAAAGAATGAATGAATAAATGCTACATATTTATGAGATTCCAAACTTGCCTAAGAAAAGCATAATAACTTAGCAAGAATTGGGCTTCATCCTCTCTGCTGACATAGCCCTCCCTATATCGAGTGTCACCAGCATGAGCTTCTGTGATTTAAGAAATGACATGCTGCAGCTGCTTCTGCTGTTTTTGGTTACCTTTTTTGTGTTAATATTGCAATCTTCACTAAATTCATGAGACAGTTATGTCACATGCTTCTATTATGTTCCTTCCTTCTCAGTTCAGTTCAGTAGCTCAGTCATGTCCTTGTCTCTGTGGCCCATGGACTGCAGCACACCAGGCCTTACTGTCCATCACCAACTCCCTGAGCTTGCTCAAACTCATGTCCATTGAGTCAGTGATGCCATCCAACCATCTCATCTTCTATCATCCCCTTCTCCTCCTGTCTTCAATCTTTCCCAGCATCAGGGTCTTTTTCACTGAGTCAGTTCTTCCCATCAGGTGGCCAAAGAACTGGAGCTTCAGCTTCAACATCAGTCCTTCCAATGAATATTCAGGACTGATCTCCTTCAGAATGGACTGATTTGATCTCCGTGCAGTCCAAGGGACTCTCAAGAGTCTTCTCCAACACCACAGTTCAAAAACATCCTTCCTTCTAATCTCAATTTAACAGTCTTTCAAGTTACAGGGCTACAGAGTTTCAAGTTACAGAGCAAGGGTAAAGTTGCTCTGGTTGAGGTGATACCGGAAGACGGAAGTCTAGGCTGTTGGGAGGCTTATGTGAAGTAGTGTTTGTGAAAACAACTAAGAGATGATCTGCAGCACAGTCCACAATCAACGCCAGTTCTACTATTTATGCTCATCCAATCTTGTCCCCATTCAGGAAATAGAATTACCTCTCAGATTAGAGCCAAGCTACAGTCTGAATTGCATTATCATTTTTCCCCTTACACCTAATTCCTATATTGCTGTTCCATGGGATCATGTCTTCATTGAGCTAATTTTAATGAAGCCATCCAGTTCTATAATACTCAGTTTTGCTTAAAAACAAAACAAAACAAAAACCCTGACTGCCCTACTTGCATACAATGGAATTTTTAAAATATTAACTGAGTATTTGAAATCCATCTATGTTAAATTTGGTAATAATTTCTCCCTATAGTGCCAGCTAATCAAGATCTCATGAATGCCAAATTTGACTCAAACAAATGAAAGAATGAATAAACAAACACTGAACATTAAAACATATTCTCTTGAAAGAATGCACACACATTATTGACATGAAGCCACCCAAAGTGGGAATCTGCAAAGAAAACCTACAAAATCATATCTGGCAGCAGTCCTACACACCTGGTCCCTTTCAAAAACAGCATTACAGAAACTTGATTTTAAAAATTTGATTTTAAACTTCAATATATTTTCTATCCTCTCTCAACTGTGTGTCATTTGCAAATTTAGTTAGTATTTCTCCTATGGATTCAACTAATCCAAGGAGAAGATATTGAAAGGGACAAAGCAAAACAGAATTTATTAGAATGTTGCCAGAGAAGCCCCTTCTGGTAAGACTCAACAAGAAGAAAAGTAGAACGTTTATTGAATTACTACTGAGTGATTTGTTAGACACTACCTTATTTCTTATATTTCTCCATCAAAGGGCAAATAGAATGAAAACCACAATCACAGATAATTAACCAGTCTGATCACATGGACCACAGCCTTGTCTAACTCAATGAAACTATGAGCCATGCCATGTAGGGCAACCCAAGATGGATGGGTCATGGTGGAGAGTTCTAATAAAACGTGGTCCACTGGAGAAGGGAATGGCAAACCACTTCAGTATTCTTGCCTTGAGAACCCCATGAACTGTATGAAAAGGCAAAAAGATAGACACTGAAAGATAAACTCCCCAAGTCAGTAGGTGCCCAATATGCTACTGGAGATCAGTGGAGAAATAATTCCAGAAAGAATGAAGACACAGAGCCAAGGCAAAAACAACACCCAGTTGTGGATGTGACTGGTGATGAAAGTAAAGTCCAATGCCGTAAAGAGCAATATAGCATAGGAACCTGGAATGTTAGGTCCATGAAGCAAGGCAAATTGAAAGAGGTCAAACAGGAGATGACAAGATTGAACATAGAGATTTTAGGAATCAGTGAACTAAAATGGACTGGAACGGCTGAATTTAATTCATATCTACTACTGTGGACAAGAATCCCTTAGAAGAAATGGAGTAGCCCTCATAATCAACAAGAGAGTCCATAATGCATTACTTGGATGTAATCTCAAAAATGACAGAATGCTCTCTATTCAGTTCCAAGGCAAACCATTCAATATCACAGCAATTCAAGTCCTTGCCTCAGTAAGCTGAAGAATCTGAAGATGAATGGTTCCATGAACACCTACAAGACCTTCTAGAACTAACACCCCCCAAAAGATATCCTTTTCATTATAGGAGACTGGAATGCAAAAGTAGGAAGTCAAGAGATACCTGGAGTAACAGGCAAATTTGGCCTTGGAGTACAAAATGAAGCAGGTCAAAGGCTAACAGAGTTTTGTGAAGAGACTGCACTGTTCATAGCAAACACCCTCTTCCAACAACACAAGAAAAGACACGGACATCACAAGATGTTCAATAACGAAATCAGACTGACTGTATTCTTTGCAGCCAAAGATGGAGAAGCTCTACATGATCAGCAAAAACAAGCCCGGGAGCTGACTGTGGCTCAGATCATGAACTCCTTACTGCCAAATGCAGACTTAAAGTGAAGAAAGTAGGAAAAACCACTAGACCATCCAGGTATGACCTAAATCAAAACTCTTACAATTATACAGTGGAAGTGAGAAATAGATTCAAGGGATTAGATCTGACAGACAGAGTGCCTGAAGAAACACGGACAGAGGCTCGTGATGTACAGGAGGCAGTGATCAAGACCATCTCCAAGAAAGGAAGTGCAAAAAGGCAAAATGGCATCTGAGGAGGCCTTATAAATAGCTGTGAAAAGAAAAGAAGTGGCAGGCAAGGGAGAAAAGGAAACACCCATTTGAATGTCGAGTTTCAAAGAATACCAAGGAGCCTTCTAATTCTTGAAAACACTCATCAGTTGTTGTGGGTGTGGCATTAAAAATAAATTCTCTAAAGTAATGTGAACAAAGAAGATGGTGATGATTTCATGATTTTGCAGATACTTTATGAAGATAGTGCAGTGTGATACTCATCTTAAAAATCAAGAGACACAGTTGTATAGAATGGCCTTTTGGACTCTGTGGGAGAGGGAGAGGGTGGGATGGGTTGGCAGAGTGGCAGTGAGCAAAAAGGAAAAATGGCATCTGAGGAGGCCTTATAAATAGCTGTGAAAAGAAAAGAAGTGGCAGGCAAGGGAGAAAAGGAAACACCCATTTGAATGTCGAGTTTCAAAGAATAGCAAGGAGCCTTCTAATTCTTGAAAACACTCACCAGTTGTTGTGGGTGTGGCATTAAAAATAAATTCTCTAAAGTAATGTGAACAAAGAAGATGGTGATGATTTCATGATTTTGCAGATACTTTATGAAGATAGTGCAGTGTGATACTCATCTTAAAAATCAAGAGACCAAATGATTTAAATAAAAAGCAGAAAAGATAAAGCATCTCCACAAGAAAACAAAAAAACTGGTGAAATGCAGGCCTGCAAGAGTTATTATTCATAATCTTTCTCTCTTTGAAAAATTGTAAGTCATAATTCAAAGCATCTTTTCTTCTTGATTTGAGGGAGGGTCTCTCCACAAAGCAAATACATAATAAGACCCTTGCAAAATACCTTACTAAAATCAAGTTATGATACACAGAAAGTAGTATGTAATTTACTATTTAGTAGTACTATGGGAACATTAAATGAATGTCATGATATTGTTCATAAGGAATATACACAATACTCTGGTCATCATGGGTGGAATTACCTGGTGGCTTAGACAGTCAAGAATCTGCCTGCAATGCAGGAGACCGGGTTTGATTCCTGGGTCAGGAAGATCCTCTGGAGAAAGGAACGGCTATCCACGCTGGTAAGTCTTGCCTGGACAATTCCATGGACAGAGGAGCCTGGTAGGCTATAGCCCATGGGGTTGGAAAGAGTCAGACACGACTGAGCGACTAATATTTTCACTTTCTGGTCATTGTGATCTTTTCAACATCCCGAAACCATGGTTTAATAACAAGTCTATGTAAAATTTTGCAAGAATAATGACTTGTGTATGTATCTTGCATGATGTTTCATTTTTCACTAAGGTAAGAAAAGATTTCCCTGGTGGCTCAATGGTAAAGAATCTGCCTGCCAATGCAGGAGACACAGGTTCAATCCCTGGGTTGGGAAGATCCCCTGGAGAAGAAAATAGCACCCCACTCCAGTACTCTTGCCTGGGAAATCCCATGGACAGAGGAGCCTGGCAGGCTACAGTCCATGGGGTCACAAAAGAGTTGGACATGACTTAGCAATTAAACACCACCACCAAAAGGGAAGAAAATGATTTACCACTTATAAAAAGCTGTTAACCTTCTTTCTTCATGTTGTCTAAATGTTGTGGAAAGAAAAGTAAAACTGAGGCAGAAAAGTTTTGTATTATATTTTTACATAAATTACTTAGTCAAATTTGTCATGGACAACCTGTTAAAATCTCTGACTACCTATAAAATGGGAGAAGTAGATGAGTTCAGAGTTATCTGGTCCATTCTCTGAAATGTGTGACCTCAGAGCACTGAAAATATTTAGTTAATATCATGAGGCTGGCTAGTTAAGAAGGCAAGCTCAGTACTTCAGTCTCTGTATTTGAATTCTGATCTTTCTTTCACTATCAATATGCAGTGGATGACTCTAAAAATCAATAGGAAATGAGTGCTAAAGAACTTCCTAAGGCATGACATGCTATGGAAATAAAAGTATAATTTATTAAAGATTCTTCTGCAAAA
Source organism: Aepyceros melampus (assembly GCA_006408695.1). Taxonomy (NCBI): domain Eukaryota; kingdom Metazoa; phylum Chordata; class Mammalia; order Artiodactyla; family Bovidae; genus Aepyceros; species Aepyceros melampus. Next base: position 334,006 of record SJXQ01002947.1, on the reverse strand, counting down.
TTTTCATTACTGTAAGATACATTTTGTCTAAGCTTAGAAAGTTGCAGAACAAATTTGCACATGATTTATTTCCACTAGTCCAAGGTCAAGAAAAAAAGGTTTTATTTTATATATAAAATATAATAGCTTCTGAATGACAAAAATCTCCTAAAACTCTTTCTAACATAAAAAAGAAACTGGAACAGTTTTGTAGGACGAGATAGGAATAATTCACACCACACGTGACCAGAAAATATATTTTGCACTTTCAAGTTTAAGTGATATAAATGACATGGATTCTGAATGGTAAAATTATAAATATCGTGTTTCACTCTATGTCTCCTTTTTCCATTTGATTCAGCTATATTCCAGATGTCAATGTGATTTCCCCAAAGCACATATATACCTATCATTTGGTTATAATTCTTCTGTATTTTGTAGATCATTTTAATGTCATAATCAATGACTACCAATAAAAAAAATAAAGCATCTAGTTCCCCCAGCAGTCACCTGAAGCAATATAATGAGACTGAGAAAAGAAGTATTTACCACTAGTTCCCATTGACAATATCTGCAGCTGTGGTAATGAAAGGAACCAGCAGAGGTTTCTGGGAAACACAAACTGAATTTCACATCAGCATAATTCACGTGCTCTTATCAAAACAGTATACCTATTGTATAGAAGGCCACTACTGTGAAGGCCACAGGCCACTTTTAGTCTACAGATGTCACAGGGGATGGGATCTGAAGGGATGTCTTAGTCTCATTTTTGTTTGTGGCTCCATCAGCAGAAAAGTTTTCCTCTGGTTCTACAAAAGGGGGATGAATCCATGAAATGCTCTGGACATCCTGCACTGAGCTCTTGGTGGACATTTTCATTCATCCATCCAATCAAACGGTGTTGCTATTCAGGTGCTAAGACGTGCCCAACTCTTTGTAACCCCAATACTTGCTAAATAAGGCACAATGCTAGCAGATGAGAACCTGTTCTACCAAGTCAGAGAATTCACTGGTGTCTTCCCTCTGGAGATTCAGGCAATTTTTCCAGTGTGGCTAATGTTTCTCTCCACACTCCTGCACCAACACGGGGTCCACATCAACAGCAATTTCTGTTACATATTTATCATATCCTACCCTCACAAGATGGAGAATGGAATGGCAATCCACTGCAGTATTCTTGCCTGGAGAATCCCATGGACAGAGGAGCCTGGCGGGCTACGGTACATGGGGTCTCAAAGAGTCAGACACGACTGAGAGAGTAACACTCTGCTACACTATAGAGTCGGACACGACTGAGCTACTTTACTTTACTACACTACCCTCAGAAGAACGCACAGGTCTTATGTTTCACCAAAGGAAGCTGTGGGTAGAAAATTCTTGGTTTACCACACAGTAACATTTGATATAGCTTCACTTTCAGTTTGACAGAAGAAGCTAACATGCATTGTCATGCACTCATGATTGCTAAGAGAATAACTTGATGAAGGAGCACTTATTATCCACACTTAATAGAGGATGAATCTGAATCTAAAGTGAGGTTAAATAACTGGACAACAGTCACACAGCTGGTAAGCCTGAGAGCCAGCAATTTAACCCAAGTTCATCTGATTTGAAAAGTCAAATCTTAATGCAGCCTCCCTGAATAAACACAATATTGAGGGCTAATGAAAAGCAATGAAGATTTGAAACAATCAAGGCATCTGCCAAGTTCGGTCTTTCCCTCCTTTAGGCTGCATTGCATTTTAAAAAATATGTTAATGAGAGGGGAAAAAAAAGGAGTGATGATAAGAACAGAAAGAGGGATAAAATAAAAGAAGCATCTGTGTTCATCTATTATGCTGGGCACTTGCACAAGTATTAACACAGTTAATCCTCTTAATAGTGTTTCTATTTTCACTGATAGAGAAATCACCCTCTGAATAGCAGCACCAGGATTTAAAACCAGGCCTGTTTGACTCAGAGATGATACACTTGCAAACACCTATGTTTACTACATATATTGAGGTCCACTCACTCCTAATCAACACAGAGGGTACTGAAACAGTTCTTGCTCTCATGAGACTGAAACAGAAGCAGAGTTGCTTTCTAAAACCTCTTTATTTACTTCTTTGGTAACTCACCTAAACCCTTTAGCTACTCACCAAACCCAGAAACTTCCTATATTTTGTGCCTGTAAAATAAACCCATGATTTAACATTTTTTCTGTTCCTTTCCATTTTCAGTGTAGTCAAATAACTTTTTGCTCTACAGAACCTCTTAGCAAAATTGAGATACAAAATATTCAAACCTAATTACTACATCTGTAATTTTCCAACAAATTGTATAATATCTTGAGTAAGCAGTGACAGAGGACTGCAGGTTTGAAGGTGCTTTTCCAGTGACGGGGACAGATAAGATAGCACAGAAAATGTCATGTAATATCTCACGTTTACAAGAACGCTTTTATGAATGGCATTCTCTCTGTCCAGCACAGTCAGACCGCCTTATCATCACTTAATTAATGTGTGTTCATTCTTTACTTTCCTCTCCTAAGAAACTTTGTTCTAATTTTTACCAAATCCCCACAGGTATCTTTCCAGGGCTGAAGAGTGTTGCAACTGTCTGTTTCTATGAGGTGTTATATAGTTTTAGTCCCTCAGGGTAGAATATAACCTTCAGAAGAGCAGGAACTCCTCTCTCTTTTAATTCAACATTGTATCCCTAAGTGTCTAACAGCATTCCTATGCATAGTAGATGCTTCATAAGCATTTGCTGAAATAATTAATTTGCAGATGAACCAAAAGTAGGGCAACACAAATCTGTAGCCATAGAACACAATAACATTTCCTGGTTTTGAAACTTAATTAATTGGACCAATGTTGCATCCTAGCCACTTTAGCCATGAACTGCCTTGGCCCCTAATTCATTACTGATAAACGTCAGACTCACCAAGTGTGTATTCAGAATCTTTATACCTAAGAGATGCTACAGAAGTACAAAGACATACAGATTGTGATTACTCCTCTCAAAAAGTTCACAGTCTAGCTGAATAACTAATAAGCTGAGAGAAATTTGAGGAAGGGAAAAATGGCAGCAGCAACACAGGGATATCAGGAAGACAGTTCACTGAAGGTGACACAGCCAGAAAAGGTCTCAGGGTGGACTAGGGGTACATGATCCAGTGATCAGCAAAATACGCAATGGATGTGGATTAAAAGAGGTGGTTTCAGACCACAGAAACAGAGAAAACACTAGCTACTATGAAGGAACAGGAAGAAGCTTGCTTGACTCTTACAGAAGATGAAGAAATAGTGGGGACATTAAGGAGAAAGATCAGATATATTTTAAAGAATAAAAGTGGAAAAATATACAAGTTTAGGCAACCTGGAAATATTAGGAAAATAAGTTAATACACCCTTCTAGAATGGTAATTTGGCTTTATTATTTATTTGTTATTTCTTTTTAAGAAACAAATGTGTATTGGTGTGTACATGGATGTGTGTGTGTGTGTGTGAGAGAGAGAGAGAGAGAGAGAGACAGAGAGAGAATCTAGTTTTTTCAGTTCTTTTTTTTCTTTAACACCAACTCTGAACCTTTTTAGCACTCAGATATCAGTGCATTTAAACTTGGTTCAGTACATTAGAAGCTAATTTGTGTAAGTTAACTGGAAGCAAAATGCGTGGTGGTCATGCAGCTGTTTATATCACTGTCTGTTGTTTATTTTTTAGTCACCTCTTGGCCAATAACAAGTCAGATGAATCAGGATGTTAAAATTAATCCATGAACGATAATATGTGTCAGTTGAGTTCAGTGCAGTCGCTCAGTCTGTCTGACTCTTTGCAACTGCATAGGCTATATCACACCAGGCCTCCCCGTCCATGATCAACTCATGGAATTTACCCAAAATCATGTCCATTGAGTCGGTGATGCCATCCAAACATCTCAACCTCTATCGTCCCCTTCTTCTCCTGCCCTCAATTTTTCCCAGCATCAACGTCTTTTCAAATGAGTCAGCTCTTCACATCAGGTGGCCAAAGTATTGGAGTTTCAGCTTCAACATCAGTACTTCCAATGAACACCCAGGACTGATCCCCTTTAGGATGGACTGGTTGGATCTCCTTACTGTCCAAAGGAGTCTCAGAAGTCTTATCCAACAGCAGGGTTCAAAAGCATCAATGCTTCAGCACTCAGCTTTCTTCACCGTTCAACTCCCACGTCCATACACGACTACTAGAAAAACCATAGCCTTGACTAGATGGACTGTTGTCAGCAAAGTGATGGCTCTGCTTTTTAATATGCTCGCCAGGTTGGTCATAACTCTCCTTCCAAGGAGTAAGCGTCTTTTAATTTCATTGCTGCAGTCACCATCTGCAGTGATTTTGGAGTGCAGAAAAATAAAGTATGCCACTGTTTCCACTGTTTCCCCATCTATTTCCCATGAAATGATGGGACCGGATGCCATGATCTTAGCTTTCTGAATGTTGAGTTTTAAGCCAACTATTGCACTCTCCTCTTTCAAGTTCATCAAGAGGTTCTTTAGTTTTTCTTCACTTTCTGCCATAAGGGTGGTGTCATCTGCATATCCAAGGTTATTGATATTTCTCCCAGCAATCTTGATTCCAGCTTGTGCTTCCTCCAGCCCAGCGTTTCTCATAATGTGCTCTGCATATAAGTTAAATAAGCAGGGTGACAATATACAGCCTTGACGTACTCCTTTCCCAGTTTGGAACCAGTCTGTTGTTCCATGTTCAGTGTTAACTGTCACTTCCTGACCTGCAAATAGATTTCTCAAGGGGCAGGTCAGGTGGTCTGGTATTCCAATCTCTTTCAGAATTTTCCAGTTTGTTGGATCCATATAGTCAAAGGGTTTGACATAGTCAATAAAGCAGAAATAGATGTTTTTCTGGAACTCTCTTGCTTTTGCGATGATCCAGTGGATGTTGGCAATTTGATCTCTGGTTCCTCTGCCTTTTCTAAAATCAGCTTGAACATCTGGAAGTTCACAGTTTACATACTGCTGAAACCTGGCTTGGAGAATTTTGAGCATTACTTTACTAGTGTGTGAGATGAGTGCAATTGTGTGGTAGTTTGAGCATTCTTTGGCATTGCCTTTCTTTGGGATTGGAATAAAAACTGACCTTTTCCAGTCCTGTGGCCACTGCTGAGTTTTTGCTGACATACTGAGTGCAGCACTTTCACAGCATCATCTTTTAGGATTTCAAATAGCGCAACTGGAATTTCATCACCTCTACTAGCTTTGTTCGTAGTGATGCTTCCTAAGGCCCACTTGACTTCATATTCCAGGATGTCTGGCTCTAGGTGAGTGATCACACCATGGTGATTATCTGGGTCGTGAAGATCTTTTTTGTTTGGTTCTTTTGTGTATTCTTGCCACCTCTTCTTAATATCTTCTGCTTCTGTTAGGTCCATACTGTTTCTCTATTTTGCTGTGTTCATGTTTGTATGAAATGTTCCCTTGGTATCTCTAATTTTCTTGAAGAGATATCTTGTCTTTCCCATTCTATTGTTTTCCTCTATTTCATTCCATTGATCACTGAGGAAGACTTTCTTATCTCTCCTTGCTATTCTTTGAAACTCTGCATTCAGATGGGTATATCTTTCCTTTTCTCCTTTGCTTTTTGCTTCTCTTCTTTTCGTAGCTATTTGTAAGCTATTTGTAAGCTAATTCATCATCAGACAACTATTTTTTTTTTTTTTTTGCATTTCTTTTTCTTGGGGATGATCTTGATCCCTGTCTCCTGTACAATGTCACGAACCTCTATCATGGCACTTTATCAGATCTAGTCCCTTAAATCTATTTCTCACTTCCACTGTGTAATCATAAGGGATTTGATTTAGGTCATACCTGAATGGTCCAGTGGTTTTCCCTGCTTTCTTCAATTTAAGTCTGAATTTGGCAATAAGGAGTTCATGATCTGAGCCACAGTCAGCTCCTAGTCTCGTTTTTGCTGACTATATAGAGTTTCTCCATCTGTGGCTGCAAAGAATATAATCAATCTGATTTTGGTGTTGGCCATCTGGTGATGTCCACATGTAGAGTCTTCTCTTGTGTTTTTTTTTTTTTTAATTAA